>WSFP011436048.1:0-21080 GCA_009831015.1 Picea engelmannii
GTGTGGAGGAGTCTTTCATCCCCAAGACCAAGCTGTGGAACAAGGTGAGTGGATATTTCACCACTGAGTTGCTCACAAGGGTTTGTACAGCAAAACCCCCAAACTGAATGCTCAAGAGCAATAGCAAATGCTAATCCAAAACCGGAATGAGTAATAGGTGCACCCCAGCCTCTTACTTATACTTTTCCTTCTAATTCTCTGTTGAGTTAGGTTAACTCCCAGGGTTAATCTTCTATTCTTCTTTTGAGTTATCTTTTGCTCCTTTATCCTTTTCCTTTCTTAAGTCAACTTAAAAATATAACTTTTAACTTCTTGACTTTCCCCCCCTCAGTGTGAGACTATGACCTAGTGGGGGTGCCTAGGCCACTGAGTCTCCTCATCACCTCTCTAAGAGGTGGGGGAGATTACACAAATCCAAGTTTTCCCTTTCTAATACTATGTTTTGAGCCATTACCTGGTTAATTTGAGCTTGCAAATAAGGGATATGTTGATAGTACCTCTAGATCCAAGTGAAACACTCTTCACGATACACCTGTTCCAATATCGATAGAGGGCGCGTATCGTCTGAGTTCAAAGGCTTACATTGTTCCATTGTCATTTTTAAATCATTCTATATTCCTAAAAACCCTTCTTGTTCCCTTAAAAACAGAGGCAGGTTTGAAACAAAATCGTATTGGGGTGAATCCACTCTAGTGGAATCAAATCTTGCATCCTCGACATAGATCGTATCTTTTATAACTACTGTAGGAATGGGTTTATCATGATTTTGATATATTCTCCTTGTCATCCTCAACAGAAGTCTACCACTCCTCTTATTTTTGAAATCCAGGTCATTAGCGTCTTGTGTAACTTGCTTCCCCTGTCCTTTAATTTTATTTTTATCATTACTAAACTTGGTCTGTACAGGATCAGGAGCGATTGATGACCTATCCCTTAAAAGACTCGAAATTTCTTCTAAAGGTTTCTTTGGAAAGAAATGACATTTTTTGGAGGTGACCTTAGCTACCGGAAGAAACTCAATCAGAGTATTGGTATTTAAGACAGATTTTTTTGAGACTTGTATCTGAACTCAAAAAATTTCCAAAGAGTGGGATGATACACTTGGACTGACAGGTTCATCATCACTCAGAGGTAAACCATAAATGGGCTTAGATGGAAAAGGAACAAACCTATTCCTAACAAGAAAACTCTGCCAATTATCTCATGTTTTCAACAATTGGGCATTAACCAGAACCCGAATTAGACCATGATGGAACAAACTGGACATAGGGTTAGGGTTCTGTCTTTGGTAAAACTTGTACATTTTATGAATACTCTTGAGTATATAAAAAGGAAAGTTCAATTTAAACCCCGGGAAAATCATCAATAACTGTATATGAAACAAAATACCAGCCCATAAATCCCTTCGCAGGTCACAAATTGTTTGATTACCAACAACAATCCATGCCAACGATTTTTGAACAACTGTATAGGCATACCTTTTACGTTATAGTGTGATTTTCTGGATTCCAACAGTGAATGCCCCGAAATTCCCTCTATCTTAAAATTCTTGAACCAGCGGTCCCCTTCCTACGACAAACTCGTGGCCTCAGTTATGGATTCCTCGTTCACTTGCAACTGCAAGTCGCCTACCTTGGCTTTGGCACCGTCAAAATTTTTGTCAAAGGCCTGTGTAACTTCCAAGTTGAAACCCTCAAAAGACTGGATGGATTTTACCCAACCGAAATGGACGAGGTCGTCTATAGCGCCATCATGAGAGATCAAATCCTATGAGTCATTTGACTCGACTCCATTCTAACCACAGGAGCCATCAGCTTTCGCACAATGTACCAAAAGATGCAAAACGAAGCGGTTTGTTCTCGAGCCAACCCAAAACAAATGGTTGAGTTTGCATGGATAACGGTGAACCAAAAACTAAGGGCCTAGAGAGACGCTACCATGAATTCTACCTCAAGATTTGATTAAACACCCAGAACCAGAGGACAAAAAAATAAAAAACCACTGTGTTTCCTAAAACCTAGTCTTTCTTCATGAAGGACCATCTAGAAGACAAAATGAATGTGATCATTGATGGACAGGACAGAGAAATGAGCGTTTCATAGCACAAACGCTAGCCATGTCATATGTTGATAAGACAGTGACAAAACAATTCATTGCAACATTCAGATCATATGGTGAGGTAACAATATATAACCAAAATCGCAAATGGTAAGAGATGAATCAAACTTTCAAAATTGATTTAATAATAACGTAAATCACCCACGATTTGGTTTTATCCTTATGCTATGAAACTTTTATAAACATTTTACATGGTCGCATATTCACCATGCCTAAGTGTTTTTTGATTTTAGGTCTTCCAAAGGTTTGTTTGATTTCACAAGGTGAAAACCTTTAGAGTTGAATCAATGTGCTTGTAAAAAAAAGATTTCAATTTCATATTTTTCAGTCATGAAATTGAAATGGGTAAACACGTTAGCTATTAATGAAATAAAATAAAATAAAACAGATCAACCAAGTAATCACCTAAAAACAACGATCAATTCCTTCATATATACAAATTAGGAATCAGATACAAAATTTCTTTGCAATTTTTGTGTTTCAAAAATCGATGAAGCGAGGATGCCAACAAACCCCTCCAGCAATAGGTTTGTGACAGTCTTCCACAAGCCAAGAAGCACAACTTCTCCAACAAGGCACACAACTCACCAAGTGTCAGATTCAGAAAATACTGTCCCCTCTTCCCTGGGCACTCAATGCAATGGAGACCATTGCTTCCTAAGGGGGGAGGATTGATCTAGGTGGATATTGGTGGCCAACCAGCTTTTCCAACTGGCTCCTCTTTTCAGTTTTTAGTGTATCACATTCTTCTATACTTCTTTGTAATTATGGGTTCTACACTTCCGAGGCTATATGAATCCCTACACATCTTTCAGGTGGATACTGGTGGCCTCCCACCTAATCCAATTGGCTTATTTTGTATGTTTCATGTTAACACATCTTGTTGTACTTCTAGGGTCGTTTTGGGGCCCTAAACAATGTTTTTTTGGCTTGCCATAGTCAAACTATAGACAGAGTCATAGTTTGACGGCATAATGCGTAGTTCTCGAAAAGACCTTTCCAATTGGCTATCACGCGCCTCAAACGAATATCATATGCAAATGTTACGACCCCGGGAAGTTAATGTACTAACTTACCCAAACAAGGCCCATGTGAGTTTTGGCATTTCATCTTCTAGGGTTAGGTTTTTGGATGTCTAGAGTTTTGGAATTCATGTTTATCATAAAAAGGCCTTTAGAGCCTGATTGTAATATTCTTCTGGAGAATGACCGTAGCCGTCACATCTCTTCTCAAAGATAAAGATGCCACCATTCTAGCAAGTCTTTCACTCTATATTTTTACAGTCTCTTTACAATTCTTTCATTAATAGAAATCAAGTATTGTTGTATTTCTCTGTTTTTTGTCAATTTTCATGAGTATTTTATTGTAATATCTCTTCTGTCATTTTGTTCCAAAAATAATTTGTATCATCAGTGCTTTAAATTGTCAGGGATTGATGACCTAAATTTGACCTCCACTTTGTAAGGTGAAACCTCTTTGTAAATATATAAGGTAGAATCATACACAACTAAGGAATCTGCCATGTAATTTCTTTTTATAGGAATGACTTCAATTGAAAAACCATCAAATGTTTTTATGGTATCCCAGACAACATTTCTATATTGTTTCAACCTTGTATTCTTGGCATCAAAATCCTTCTTGAATTGAGAAACAATTAAATATAAATATCCCCTTATGTGCAATAATTTGGTATTCATATCATTGGTAAGATTTAGGCCTAATATGATAGCCTCATACTCAGCAATGGTGTTGGTGAAATTGAATTGAATCCTATATGAGAAAAGGGTAACTTCTTTATCAGGTGATATCAAAACTGCTCCAACACTTGATCCTGAACTCAAATGGGCCCCATCGAATTCTAAAGTCCAACATCCATCCCTTTTTTCTTCATCTTGGAAAATGGGATTCGACAAGACACGGGTGTTGTCAATTCCTTCATCCACAACAAAGACCTATTGTGACAAGTTACTTTGGTCTCTGATTTGTTTTGTAATAGCGGCTTCATGATGTAATACAAATAGATCATCATCCGGGGTTGGAATGGTGACATAAGAAAAATCCCCGTGAAAATTTCCTCCCAAATTGGTGACCCATTTGTTTGACAACAACAATCCCCATGGGTTAGGTACATAGATAATTGCCACATCCATAATAAAAGATATGTTTTGAAACTACTCCAAACTTACTTCCAAATCCTTAATAATTCCATGGACCTGGATGACACTTGAGTCAACACTGCAAGTATTCTTGTAAGGCCGCATGATTTTCAATCCAATTTTTTTCATAAATATAAATGTCATAACATTTTCTAAGGCCTTATATTTCAAAATACAATTGTGAATACATAGATCATTTATCACTAATGTGATAAGGAAATACGGGTGATCTCGAATTTTTCTGTCATATTGCCCAATCTGAATAATTATCGGTACATCCTTATCCTTTTGCAACTCTTTAAGAAAACTGCCATTTCCTGTGATGGTCTCTCCTTGACTGGAATTAATAGAAACAAATTCATCTTGTTTATGAAACTCAGAGGAAACTTCCCTAAAATTTTGTAACATTTTCTCTCTAGCTTCATTTTCCGCAATAGTTTTTTCAAATTTTATCCTTTCCTTCATGATAGATAAAGCTCCTTTAATACGACAATTCTTTTAGAGCTAGATTTGGGCTTTTTTCCCTTTTTGTGAAATTTATCATACGATCAACGAATTTAGTGGCGGCCTTTCTTTCTTCCATCTGTAAATATGTCTATGTGATATGTTAAGTCTCAGACAATGAAACAGTTTGAATGAAGTTAAAAAATTCATCTATTTGTGTCATTTCTTCAGGGCCATTCATGTTTTGAGAATAAGAAGAGATTGGATGTTCTTCTATTTCACATGCTCTTTCTTGGGCTTCAATCAAAGTAGAGGGGCATTTTTCTCCTAATATAAAACCATATGGATTGTTCATGGTTAACATATAGCAATGGTAAATGGTATCTTTAGGAGGTTTGAACTCCTGAGGGAAACTGCTCACAAGGGTATTAAACCTTTCATTAAATTCCTTAATGCTCTCATTTGGCCTTCTTTTGAAATGATAAAGTTGGTCAGAAAGGGAAACATAATCTTCACTTTCAACGAATCTTTTTATGAAGATATTTCTAAAAGTTTCCCAAGTGGTAATCATTTTGGGAGGGATATTGATATACCACTCTTTGGCATTCCATGTGAGAGATAAGGAGAAAGGCTTCATACACACATCCTCATACTAGTCTTAGGAGGAAAAAGACTCAAAAACTTCTGATAAGGTGTCCAAGTGACGTCGAGTCGATACAGAGTCTTCACCTAAAAAGGTGGGAAGCCATTCTCTAAAATTGCTTGGAATATTGTGGGGTGATCCGTGAACCTTTTTCATATCCAAGGGTTTGTACAATCCTTCCACCCAATCATTTTGAACCATTTTTGTCACACAAGGGGTGAGTAAGGGTGCATGAATTTGGTATTTCTTTCTTTGTGTAGGGAGCATATGGAGTTTCCAGATAAAATTTTATAGAAATATCATCAAAAGTCAAAAGGGAAATTCTCTCAAATAGAGTCACCAAGCAAGCTAAGGTAAAGGATTTGGGATAGACTTGTCGAATGTCATTATGGGATCATAAATGATTCGAAATGCTCCCCGAAAACGAAACCAAAAATGTTATCGCACAGTTTGTATTTTGGGAAAAGTCCAACCCAAGCAACAAGTGTGTGACACAACTGGGGACACCTATCACTGTCACCTCAATGGATATCACCCTTGTTTTAGTGGTGGACAAGTCCAACACAAGGGAGGATTTCTAGGTGACCCTAGGGGGAATGCAAGGGGAGAGGCCAAGAACTGAAGAAAACACCCCTATAGGTCATGATTAAAATATATTGAGGCTTGATGGAGAATGAGTATGAATCAAGGAAATGTTTTCAATTGATAGTACCTGTAAAACAAATGTAAGACAAACCAAACCAAGACAATATGTGATAAAATAAGCCCCAAGACAAGAAGTAAATAAAAAAGAAACCTTATTGTCCCAAAATTGAATCATATAACATTCGTATATCAACAAAAATAGAACTATAAGAGCTGCAAATTGAACCATCAAAATTAGCATATGATATTGGACAAGAAATATTTCAATTAGTAAACAATTTTCCAATTCTTAAACCTAGATTTTGATGTCAAAAGAGGGTTGTAAAATAGTGTTATTAGTAAATAATTGTGACATCCTTATGGTTGTAGAATTTTTTTTCTACAAAATTAAATTCTAACCATCGGAATCAGAAAGTAAACCACCCAAACAATATCCCTTTAGCAGTAGATTAATTATCACAACTTACGAGCAATTTTCAGTGGTAGAAAAGTAGAGAAATCATATGAAAACAAGTGTTTTGTTGCAATCCTAATGGTTGTAGCTTAATGTTTATTACAAAAAAATAACCACTTGAACAATAAAGATGCCCTTGAAGCAAAAGAGAGTCTAAATCATGTGAAATTCAAATCCAACTTGAACAATTCCAAAACCTCAAATTTCATGTTTACCAATGCATCAATTAACAATCTCTAATGCAAAGATTAGTGCCTTTTTATTGGGAGAATGGAGTCTCTTCCTTGGAAGGAAAACTAAACAAAGAGGAAGAAGATATTTTTTTTTAGAGTTAAACTCTTATAAAACCCAGCAACAATCCTTCCAAATCATCTAGTGTGGAATCCAAGATGAACTAGGGTTTAATAATTATATAGGGGTGTAAATCCTCTTACTCCCTAGATAAATAAAACCTAGATAAGCCTTGAAACAAGAGTGTAAATCCTCTTACTCCTTATACCAATCCTTATATCACTTCAATAAAAAAGAAGAATAAACTTTGGTGTAGGGTGTAATCCTTTTTACTCCTTCTAGGGTTTTAAGATATATTTCTTGAATTTAACAAGCAATATGACAATAAATTGCGGAAATTACTCACCACATCCAAGAGATAGCATGCAAGAAACCCTTCACTACCAAGAATCATCAATGATTCATCAAAAAAACACCATCAAGAGAATTCACTATCCTTTATTACTCCAATAGACAAGAGTTGCATCCATGTTGACAAGAAAAAAAGAGATAGCGAGTTATCCAAGGGAGATCAAAATTTCAATCCAAGAGTAATATTATCAAGTAATGAGTTATATCCAAGTGAAAAATGATTTGCCTCTATTTATAGAGGAAAACCCAAGTCAGAGTTTGTCCACATTACAATTAAATCCATAATTTTAGGCTAAAACCAAAATTGGAATGCTTAACTAGCATAGTGATTTCTTCTTTTTTCCCACATAGGCTACAAAATGAAAAAACATAGCAAAATGATGGCATGTAAGCCCATAAATCTCTTCTCCAAGGTGGCACACATGAAAGTAGGCCTCCAAAGGCTAGGACATCAAGCTAGGAAGGTGCCACATCATCCCCAAATCAAGCTATGATGTGGGGTTTCAAGCCCACAAAACCACCAAGTGCACCAAATGTGTCACACGTCCCCTCAAATGGGTTATGTCATGCTACCCAAGAGGAATGTTTGGGCATAAGATGGCGACATTGTCTTTTCTTCATGTTCCTGAGCCTCGTTCATGTGCTAGGGACATCATCCAAGGTGCAATGTTGATCATATTAGGCCTCAAATGTGTGGGGCGCAACATCCATCTAGTGGGATTTCATGCCCCTATGAAGGTCCAAGTGGATCAGTCCCTTCATGATGAATGACTTTCACCGGGCATGGTCCTGCAAAGACAAGAAAATACTCCCGCCAAGGGTCCACAAGTCATATGAATCATGCAAAGTAAGCCACATTTAATAAAAGAACCACCCAAGAAAGTGCATTATGTCCCCCCTTTTAAAATTAAACAAATGCTCAAAGACCTTATAAACTTTGTTAGATTTAGGTATGGGAGGGGTGTCATGGTGCTCTATTGAGTAGGTCAATCCGCAATTCGATGAATGTTTCCGAAGAATACCCTCTCTAGACCATGTAGTGAGTATGAGGTGGTTTGGGGGTAAGTACTCTTGGGCATGGGTTTCTTGACATATCAAAGGCTCATATTGTCTCATTTATGAGTGCCTTTGTGGAGGGTGCATTGCATCCCTTCGTTTGTAATGCAACATTTTTCCAAGCCTTTTATTTTCCTTTCATTTTTATTTTTTATGGTCTGAACATTGAGTGCTACGTGAAATGGAAAGTAAAATAGCACTACAATTCCACTTGAAGTTATAACACATTGAGTGCCATATGCACTATAAATTAAAGGACGTCGCAATGCATTCCCCCATCAAGTGGGCCATTTTTATTCATTTTATTTTTAAAGGATCCTTCATTTTTATGGAGAAGCATTTCATTTCTCTCAAGGCCTTAGGGAGAGCGTCTAGAAGGATAGAATATGGATTTTGACTTTTACAGTGCTAGCTACAACACCTTTGGGCCTCCAGTGCTTTATTCCCATCAATTGACGTACAAGCCCTTCTTGGGGTCAATTAACCCCAAGACCCAACAGATGAGGAAATAGAGGGGAAGAAGTGTGGAAAGAGGTAAGTATGAGTGAGAATGGTATGATGACCCTTCAAGGAGACCCCCCAGTAGCAACCCTTTTCCCTAGGGTGACCAACTTACTAGGATACCATGTCAACCACCAAGGTGAAATAAGGAAAAATGTATAATTTCCAAGCAATCGTTTAATAATCAAGAAAGGACCCTTTGCAACATGCTCAAATGATTCAATTATTAAAATGGCACTTATCATGAGACTGAACTTGTTACCTCATAAAGAAAGACATGTTGTCCTTTCTGGGCCTATATGGTGTGGCGGGAGGAGGGTCTCTTTCTGCTTAATGTGGGCTTAGTTGGTCACTTCGATCTTGGCACTCCTTGTCTTCTACCTGCGGGTTGCGATACATCATCTCCTTAGTTATCCCTAGGCCCGGGGGGTAACACATTTCCTAAAATTAGATGCATTTCTTGAAAGGATGTAGATGTGTGGAATACACTCCTTACACTAATCTATGAGAGAAGAATGTGCAAAAACTTAGAACATAGAAGTTGAAAACAAATGAAAGAAACAACAAACCATTACACAACACAATTTACTATGGAAAACCCTTCTGAGAGAAAAACCTCATTCTCCAAAGAAAACTCAATGTGTTCTTCAATAACAAACAACAATTAAACTACGCAATGAAAGTTGTGCTCTTAACATGAATAATCTATAGTGAGCCCCTTCTAACTTGACTCTCTAAACCAAATTAGGCCTAGTGTTATGTACCTTGGATCTAAAAATGTAATCTAGAAGATAAACCTTTAACTTCAACACAATAAACTAAAACATTCACACAAAATAATCAACACAAGAAAATTGTAAAGAAAACCCATGAGGTAGGGTAACACCATGTATTATTCCTTAAGGAAGGAAACAGTCCCAAGCAATACTTGTTTGTTACAATTACAATATTCTTCACCATGCTTCATTACATTGCTTATACTTTTTTATATAGTAATATATGCCTCTTAGGAACATTCTAGTAAATGGAACATCCTAGTAAACCTTCTTATATTCATTTACCTCCTAGGAACATTGTAGAGAAGGAACGTTATAATAGGTGGAACCTTCTAGTAAACCTTCTTACATTCATTTACCTCCTAGGAACATTGTAGATAAGGAACATTATAATAGGTGGAACCTTCTAGTAAACCTTCTTACATTCATTATGTTCACACTATTAAATGAGCATTATTTATTAAAAATGATCTCCATACATAACAATACATAACCACATATATATTATTACTCCCATTGGGTACCTCCCTAGCTACCCCATATTATCCCCCTAAGTATACTACATTACATCCACCTTCGCATGTTCTGTCCTTGAAACATGGGAAGAAACATGGAAATAAACTATACAATGTATCCAATTGGTATGAAGCACAAACATTCATCCATATTAATTGAATGTGAACATGTGATCTAATTGCTTCCTTCTAATTGCTCATCGGTGTGCTACTTTGATGTCTCTATGCATTGTTGTTGTTCCTCCATGTGCCTCTTGATTGTTTGCTATTATGGTTCCATGTTAGTCCACAATAAGTTTCTTGATGCCCACACCCTTTCCTTGATAACTATTGTTTCTCTGAGTGGTGAGGGTGGCGTTATACATCAACTTTAGCAATCAATTCTTATTTATTTGACTCTTCAACATGTGGTTCCTTAGCTTCTTCTTCTTCTTTTTTATGCCCTTCCTAGTTCTTTTGTTCAAGTTCTTCTATAATATCTTCTTCTAATTCAACCCCAAACTCTTCATCTAATGTACCATTAGCTACTGCAAGTTGTTTCCCTGCAAGGATCTCTTCATGTGCCTCATTTGGCCCTTCTTGCTTAGTAAGAGAAAAAAAAAAAAAACTTGTACAAAATCCTCAAAACCTTCTTATGCACATTAACATTAATTGCACCAACTGATTTCATCCAAGGATATCCAAGAATAGCATCCACATCATCCATATCTATGGCATGAAAATCAAAATGCAGCACATATTCATCCAGGGTGAGCCTCAAATCTTTCAAAATTTGAACAATCTCACCCTCAACTTGTGTGTTTTGGATATGTTTTGCAAGAACTTGTAATATGTTAACCAACTAAATATTGATCAAATTTTATTGGCAACTAAAATTAACAAAAACAATGACCTTTTCTTTATGAATACAACCATGAACCTGTAATATAGAGTTATCACATGAAAATAAACCCTTGGTTCTCTCTTTATCATTTTTCCCAACATAAGACCACCAATATAAAAGTAATTTTTCAAATGTTTCATTTGAAAGTGTCATCATCTTGGCGAAGTCCAATGATTGTCACTATATGTCAACATCTTCTTTGAAACCATAAGGTAACAAAATTTCCAATTCTTTTTCCATAATGACTTTTGAGATTCTATGAATTCTTCAATTCTAAGGTCATCATCTTTTCCAGTAAAATACATCTTGCTTAGAAGAAATCTTCAACAAAAACTAAAGTTTATAAAAATAACTTACTTTTCAATGGAGTTCCTTGCGACAGTTAAATTAAAATGGGAATAATTCCGGTTATACTTATTCGATTGGATATTATGACCATCATTATGAAATGCCATAGTCAATCTGCATCCAATGGGAATAGTTTGACTGAAATCTAATTACTCTGTCAAAACATATATGATTTGCAAATTGCACAATCATCCTCGAAAAAACCCTAAAAAGTTGTTGATTTAAATTGTCAATCACTTCACTTCCTAGACTCTGATTTGGACATTGTTTTATGAACATGGGTAATTTTTTTAGGGGAACTCAGATATGTAACCCACTTATTAAAATTTTCCAAAAAAAAATAAAAATTCAAGTTGCAGGTCGTCATCATTTTTTACCCCTGAAAAAAAAATATGCAAAAAGGAAAAAAAAAATCTTCCTTTTTTTGGCCCAAGAAAGAGCTCTGATACCAAATGTTATGTACCTCAGATCTAAAAATATAATCTAGAAGATAAACCCTTAACTTCAACACAATAATTTAAAGCAATCACACAAGATAATTGTAGAGAAAACCTTTGAGGTAGGGTAACACCATGTATTATTCCTTAAGGAAGGAAAACACTCCCAAGAAATACTTGCTTGCTACAATTACAATATTCTTCACCATGCTTCATTACATTGTTTATACTCTTTTATATAATAATATCTACCTCCTAGGGGCATTCTAAAGAATGAACATTCTAGAAAGTGGAACCTTCTAGTAAGCCTTCTTACATTCATTGACCTCCTATGAACATTCTAGTAAGCCTTCTTAGATTGATCGTGTTCACACTATTACATGGCCTTTATTTATTAGAAATGGTCTCCATACATAACAATACATAACCACATATCTATTATTATTCCCATCGGGTACTTCCCTAGGTACTCGATATTACCCCTCTATATATACTACACCTACACTATGCACTCTAAGAATACACTAGCCACCCAAACCTATACGGTTAAATAGGACAACTTTTGAGGCCTATACCATAAGGCATTTGACAATGGAGTGTCTCAAGCCATTAAATGGGCATCATCATATGGAATAACATGAGAAAATACCATGGGTCTATAAACTATGAATGGTAAATACATCATTGATTGTATCAAAGTTATCGCAACTACTCTATGATTGAGTCAAGATTAACCCAACATCTTGTTAGAATTAAAAATATGTGCTCATTTTTTCATAGACAATATAGCAATATTGTCACCCAACCATAGGCACGCAACCACCCCCAAGCACCTTTAACCTTGATAGACAAAATAATTTTGGAAGCAGATCTTAAAACCAATAGCCAACCAAGGTAGTGTATCTCTCTCCAAGGATAGCATACCAAACATAAAGTCCAAACCATAACCAAATCAAAAATTCCAAACCATAACCAAAGACCAAAATCCTAGTTGCAGTAGTTGCAGCTGCACTCCCTCTCCAAACTTGCGCACCACTAGTGTTTATGCAGTTGTGAGAGTGTGAATGACAAATGAGCTCTAGCAACCTCTTATTTATAGTGCTCTTTGTCACCTATCCAGGTCGACTTCTTCTTTTAGAGGTTAACACTTAAATATTATTTCTTTTATGGAGCCGACATGCCTTCTAGGGTTTCTACACATATGTTTAAGGTTTCTCTTGCTTCCCAGAATATTCTAGTATCGTCAAAGGTTACATGTAGAGGTTAATACCTCCCACAGCTACCATAATATCAAGAGTCCCTCCTAGCTAGGGAGGTATTAAAGGCAATGGTCTTGAGCACAAACAAACCATTCAACTGGTAGCATCATCATAGCCACACAAGGTATCTCATGATCATGTAGATCAACTCACGAGCAACATCATCACTATCAATATCATCTGATAGCATCAACTACATCATCTCTTGAAGCCATACTCCACCTGAGTAATCGGGCATGATGATGAATAAGTCACTCACTCCACAGAGTAATACAAGGACCATTCTTCTAATCCAGACATATGTCCTAGAAGAATGATTGACTCAACAGATCTTGAAAGCCACACCATGGGCTAGAGAGACCATTCCTACAGGAATGTCAGTCTCAGATTATTTTCTAATTGGGTCATATGTATCATATAGATCTATCTCTACCTATATGCCTTAGAAAATATCGGTCCTGAACCATTTTCCTAATCGGGCCACAATATGTGCCTTAGGAAAATATCAGTCCATGATATGTCAATAAACTGTCAACCTGGACCATTCTCCACAGAGAGAATGCATGTCCACCAAAAATCTGTTATGTCTGAACCATTCTCCACCTGGAGAATGTCTGTCCACCTGCACACTGACTATCTATCTAGTTGGCAATCAACTCCAACACTAGTGGTAGTCTCCATGGCACTCAGATAGTAGCATATTGTTGCTATAATGTCATCCAATAGAGCACAAATGTGTTTATTCATAGTAGTATACAACTAGTATCCAATGGTATATAACCACTCCTAGTAGCACACATCTACTAACTAGTGACACACAGTCACTACTAGTGGATCACATCCACCACAGTAACATACAACTATTGTCCAGAGACATACAGTCTCCACAACAATCATATCATCTTATATCAACCTGCATAAACAATATCATGATACAAACAGAGTCATCTGGGCCATTCTTTCACTCACATTTGTGAGATCTGGAAGAGCATCTGCCCTCGGAAAGTAAAAACATCAGCCATGGGCTATCTAGACTATTCTTCACAAGCATAGAAGAATAATTGTCCTTGATTTTTTAGCCTGGACCATTCACCTAACTGGGTCATTCCTCTAGAACTAATCATAGTGCAGCCTGGAGAGAATGAGTCTTGTCCCTTAAGTACACAAACTTTTCATCTTGGACAGGGGCTTTACCAAAATATATGTTATTTGCTCATCTGTGAATATATATCGAAAAACCACTTCTCCTCTATGGACTTTATCATGGAGAAAATATAACTTGATCCCAATGTGCTTCGACTTGTGATGGAACACCAGGTTCTCTGAAATCTTCACACAACTCTGATTATCACAATATATCACGGTCAAATCCAACACCTAATCAAACAGTCCAGAAACCAACTTACGGAGCCACACTGCTTCCGTACAAATATCACAAGTTGAAATATACTCTGCTTCTGCAGTGCTAAGTACAAAAAGCTTTTGTTTCCTTCTAGCCCATGACATCATGGCAAAGCTCAAACTGAAACATATATAAGTAGCACTTCTTCTGTCATCTACACTCCCTACCCAATCTGAATCAATAAATCCATGCAGTTGTATATCATAACTCAAACGTCCCACAAAACAAATATATGGCTAAGTATTCTCCAAATACATTAACGAGTCAATCAGTTGTCAATACATAGACGGGTCTACTGGATCAGAGTCTCTCAACTTCTTCAGATCTGTCATCATGGGAGTTTTCCATGGATTTGCAATCCATCATCCCAGACTTCTGAAGAACCATTCCAATATACTTCCTCTGTCATAGGAAGTTTTCACCATGCTTCTATTGTACATGAGAGGCTCTGCACCAATTTTGTTTGAATCCATACAAGGTCTTCTTCCATCTACATACAAGGGTCTCTTTCTAGTATACCTCAAAACCTTGAGGTTGCTCTACATACGCTTCTTCTTCAATTACTATGTTGAGAAGAACAATCTTTACATTCATCTTATGTAAACTCCAACCCATGGATATTGCAGGAGATATAATGGTTCAGGTAGAGGTATGTCTGGTTACTGGAACAAACTATCATCATAGTCTTCTCCCTCCTTCTGGGAGAACCCTCTAGCCCTAATTCCCACCTTGTATCTATCAATGCTTAAGTCTTTTTCACAATTTCTCACATACATTGTTCTTCATCACAACTTCTTTCGATTCCTTCTGCTTGACTGCTTCTAGTGGGTTCAAACTTAGTTCAATTGGTTGTTCTGATTTTTCTTTCTTTCTTGGAATCTTCATGTTCTTACTCATGTTTCTCTTCAATGTTGGAGTCCATGGAATCTTCTATAGATTACATGCCCTTCTTTCCTGAAGGCTCCAACTTTTTCCTTCCGCCATAGGAACATAAATGTAGATGGAAAACCAAGGATATTCAAGGCTTCTTTTCGAAGAAGATTTCTTCTAGAGTCAAACTGAACACATGTTTCTTATCATGGCTACTACTTCCAATGAAGAACATGGATAGATACTTCATAGTCTTTACATATTCTTCTTCAATGGATCATATCGTTGGGAATTAGCTCCCTCCTAATCTCAGCTTCATGCCTGAATGAGCAATATGGATGCTCTTCTTTTGGAATTCTGTGATCAACTCCCTCCATCTGAGAGAGTCCATGCTTCCATCTGTTGCATCTCTCTTTGTTTTCTACAAAGTGTCACAAGCCTGTTCTAGTTTCCTTTTGATTCCTGACTTCCTTTGAGTCTGACTCCTCCGATTCTCTTTAAGTTTGTTTCTATTTGTTTTGATTGCTGCCCATCTGGAAGTTGTGTCATCCTTATAAACTTCTTCTATGATATCTTCCGCAAGGATTGTTCATCACAGGGTACCTTCCTGGAACAAGAACAACAAGAGAAAACAAGAAATATATATCTAGAGGAGATGTTAGTTCATCTTGCGAACAAGTGCAATAAGCATCTATATCAATTGTATTCATATGCAGTCGAGTATTTATTGCACCTAGCAATAATAGAACCTTTTAAAGATTGTTTTCACAATTGTAATGTAGCAACTATCACCCTTGATATATACAATTTTGAAGCTTAACAATTTAATCAAACCTGGAACCTGAAGCCTCAACTGCTATGGAGGGTGCACTTGTTCTTATGAATGCACTGAATCCGAGATTACAACTTGGACAAGGTCTCTAATACTTTCCTTGCAAACACACTCATGTTTTTCTAGATGATATAACTTAGATAGCATATATAAGTGCATACCTTTGAAACCTTGTAACATCATTCAACTTGTCT
Source organism: Picea engelmannii (assembly GCA_009831015.1). Lineage (NCBI taxonomy): Eukaryota > Viridiplantae > Streptophyta > Pinopsida > Pinales > Pinaceae > Picea > Picea engelmannii. Next base: position 16,176 of record WSFP011436048.1, read on the forward strand.
TCCAATTTGAAACTAGATACCATCTTGACAAGAAGAGATTAGAAACTCAATCAAAAGATTCAATGATTAGGACAAGCTAGAAACTCTAAAATTTCAACTTTGACCACAAAATCAATTTGATCAGAAATCAAACTTTGACTTTGACCAAAAATTCAAACTTTATGTTTTTGCTAGTTGAGGATACCAAGAGGTGCGCTAGGCTAGGCCACACTAGGATGTCAAGAAATTAGGTCAAACGTTTCAGCAAAAGTGCCCGAACACAAGGGTTAGGGTTTGTTGCAGCTGCATAATCAGAAAACTTAACTGCAGTTGTAACTGGTGCCATAACGAGCTTAACAAATAACTTCCCAATCTATCTTCCACTGGTTAGACTGTCTGAAAATAGTGTGGGCCCATAACCTGTTAGAATTAAAGAGATGTGCTCGTTTTTCCATAAACAATATAGCATTATTGTCACCCAACCATAGGCACACAGCCACCCCCGAGCACCTTTAACCTCGACAGACAAAATAATTCTGGAAGCAGATCTTAAAACCAATAGCCAACCAAGGTAGCGTATCTCTCTCCAAGGCTAGCATACCAAACATAAAGTCCAAACCATAACCAAATCAGAAAGTCCAAACCATAACCAAAAACCAAAATCCCAGTTGCAGTAGATGCAGATGCACTCCCTCTCCAAACTTGCGCACCACTAGTCTTTATGCAGTTGTGAGAGTGTGAATGACAAATGAGCTCTAACGCCCTCTTATTTATAGTGCTCTTTGTTACCTGTCTAGGCCGACTTCTTCTTTTAGAGGTTAACACTTAAATATTAATTTTTTTTATTGAGCCGACATGTCTTCTAGGGTTTCTACACATATGTTTAGGGTTTCTCTTGCTTCCTAGAATATTCTAGTCTCGTCAAAGGTTACACGTAAAGGTTAATACCTCCCGCAATTACCAAAATATCAACACATCCCCTCCTTTAAACTTAACTTGGGATCAATTCCTACCCCCTTCAAAGTTTATTAACAAGGTATACGAAAATACAACATGACCCCTATCACCTAAGTCTACATCTAGAATATACACCGATGAACCATCAAACTAGGGGTACACATGCCTAAATAGGTTTTACAACCATATGCCCATTTACATATGTGATAAAATCTAACTCAATAAAAATACTTACCACTGTATGCTTGAGCATGTGATGCTATGAAACATCAACTTGTTTCATTGTCAGCATCCCTTCTGCTCCAAATACAATTTACATAAACCAAGTACTTCTCGATCAAATACTTATCTTACCACTGTATGCATGAGCAAATGATGCAAGAAGCATCCACCCACTTCTTTACCTGCATCATACCATCTACTCTCTCAATGGCTCCTATCATCAAACCACTTTCCCTAGAGAGACATCTTACAATGAAGTATCCCAAACCATTAAATAGACTTCATCATATGAAATACCATGAGCAAATACCATGGGTTCAGAAACTGTGAATGACAAACCCATCATTGATCGTATCAAGGTTATCCTAACTACTCTATGATCCAGTCGAGATTAATGCAACATTTCTAACAATAAATTTAAAAAATGACAAATATGTTGGTCTTATGGAAATTGCGCTCAATTTATTTGTATTTTCAATTTTGAACTATTGAGACTTGGAGCTCAAATGTAATATTCCAAAGTTATTAGGTACCTATGCATTGTTTTCTTTGTTGCTTAGAAGGTCTGCATTAGTTGTATGTAGCAATGGCGTAGTCGTGAAGACCTCCAACATGCCCTAAATCATCCTCTTTTGCAAGAATGCTAATGGTAAAATTCCACTAATTTACCTGTGTGCCTTGAGACGAGGCAGGCCCTAGAGGTACGTGCATCATCCTTATAATGAAGTAAATTCCTGCCTGCTATTCTTCTTATTTAGGCCATCACAATAACTCAAATTTCTAGCCGCTACACTTTATGATAAGCAAATAATCATATCTAGACTCCCATCAAAGAAAGCTGGGATAAGAAAGAAATATGATCTTGCTACTATGCAAGCTCCACTTAGCATCGCCAATAATATGCTTAAGAGCACGGTCTATGTTTCAAAGTTCAAATGGTGGAACTAGCATGCATCGCTCAACGATTTGTCCAGCAACAATCTCGCAGCAATATTGGAAATGAACTTCTGAAGGCAGAATTGCACTCCCCTTACCATCAAAAAATATGTTGATTACCAAGTTAGCTCTCCCAAGAAGTATGCTAACAGGCCCGAATGCAATTCATACTCGCAACAATATTGGAAATGAACTTCTGAAGGCAGAATTGCACTCCCCACACCATCAAAAAAGATGTTGATGACCATGTTAGCTCTCCCAAAAAGTATGCTAACAAGCCTGAATGCAATTCATACATGCTTATTGATGTATTTTCTGCTGTCTTGGACATAGCGTGCTGCTCATGTCTACCCACTCAATGCTTCTGACTTCGCATATATTCTTTGCATCTGTGGGTGTGATCTATCTCCTCCCAAGAAAGCATGCATCCGTTTATTCACCTCAATCCAACTGCATCCAGGTTCCTTTTTCACTCCCCTGTCTCTCATTGTTCTACGCAACTTTTGGATGTCATCCCACCTGCCAGCCACTGCGTAGATGTTTGACAGCAACACATATGGTGCAGCATTTTTGGGGTTCAACTCCAAAAGGTGTTCTGCCACCTGTTCTCCTAGTACAACATTGCAATGGATTCTACAGGCACCAAGCAAGCACATCCACACAGTCGCCTCAGCTTTTAAGTGCATCCTATCTATAAGGTTTTGTGCCTCAGCCAGGTGTCCAGCACGGCATAGAAGATCAACCATGCAAACATAGTGCTCCATTGTAGGTGTGATATGATAATGTTGAGTCATGCAATTGAAGTATTGCCGCCCCTCGTCTATCAGGCCTGCATGGCAGCAAGCAGACAGAATGCCAACAAAGGTGACACTGTCTGGGTTTAAGCAAGACTGTAACATTTCTTCAAAAATCGAGAGGGCCTCCTTGCCAAGGCCATGCATGGCATATCCTGCAATGATTGCATTCCATGAAACCACATTTTGCTGGGGCATTTTATCAAACACGTACTGCGCATCCTCTATAATCCCGCACTTTGCATACATGTCAATGAGGGCACTGCCGACAAAGACATCAACTACAAATCCATTTCTAATTATTTCTTCATGGATCTCCTTGCCCTGCATTAGGATTGCTAAGTTTGCACATGCTGGGATAATACAAGCAAATGTTTGCAAATCCGGTTTCACACCTGCAGATTGCATTTGTTGAAAGATCTCCAGGGCTTGTTCAGCATGCCCGTTCTGAGAATATCCTGTAATGATTGTATTCCATGAAACCACATTTCTTTTGGGCATTTTCTGAAAGAGCTTCAGAGCCTCGTTAACATGTCCATTCTGCGCATATCCTCCAATCATAGAATTCCATGACATTATGTCTTGTTTGGGCATTTTCTGAAAGCATTTTAAGGCCTCTTCCACATGCCCATTACGAGCATACCCTGCAATCATGGAGTTCCATGAGATCACATCTCGTTGAGGGATTTCGTCAAACACATCGCGTGCATTCTCCATGCTTCCACACTTAGCATACATATCTACCAGAGCACTGGCCACAACAATATTTGACTGAAATGCCAATCTAATTATGGTTGCGTGGACTTCCTTGCCCTGTTCCAGAGCTGTCAAGTTAGCACAAGCTGGGAGAAGAATGGCAAAGGTTTGTGGGTTCGGCTTTACACCAGCCACTTGCATTTGTTGATAAAATTTTAGGGCTTCCTTATAACAACCATTCCGTGCATAAGCTCCAATCATTACATTCCATGAAACCAAATTTTGTTTGGGCATTTGTTCAAAAAGTTCAAGGGCTTCATCAAACAACCCATTCTGCGCATATCCTGCAATCATTGCATTCCATGACACCACATCTCGTTTGGGCAACCTCTTAAAGAGATCCCGGGCTTCGGCAATGTAGCCATTTTCAGCATAGACGGCAATCATCACATTCAATGAAACCACATCTCGTTCAGGCATCTTCTCAAAAAGTTCCGAGGCCTCACCAATATGTCCATGCTTTGCATATCCCGCAATCATTGCATTCCAGGAAACCACATCTCGTTGAGGCATTTTGTTAAACAGTACGCGTGCATCCTCTATACTTCCACATTTTCCATACATGTCTATAAGGGCATTTCCCACAAACACATCGGAATTAAATCCTCTTACAATGATCTGTTCATGGATTCCCTTGAGTACTGCAAAATCATTACATGCTGGCAAAACACTGGCAAATGTAAACTGATCAGGCTGGATACCGGTTTGATGCATTTTGGAAAAGACTGTCAAGGCTTCTTCTCCATGTCCATGCTTGGCATAACCTGCAATCACTGTAGTCCATGAAATAGCATCTGTTTTGGGCATTTGGTCCAAGACTCTGCGAGCCTCCAATAGTCTCCCGCTCTTGGCATACAGATTGACTAGTTTATTTTCTAGAGATATGTCTTGGCATTTAGAGACTGTTTTAATGATGTTGGAATGGAGTAGTTTAGCTTCTTTCAGTTTACACAGAGAACTCAAATCGTCATGCCAGTTATTATTGTAGTCAATTTCTATTCCGAGAGGAAAAGATGAAAGTTTTGCACGGTGGAGATTAAGCATTAGGCTACAAAATGCACTGGTATTCTTATTCTTCTGCTTATTTAGTGTCTGCGCCATCACCAAAATAACTACTGCGAATCCCTAAATTCATATGCCGAAGGTTGAATCGACACTGACATTGAGGGTTGAATCAAGGGTATCAACCAGGTAAAGTTCGCATAGATCCACCAAATTTCAAAAAAATCTATTGATTTGGATCCATTCAGAAATTCCAAAA
>ML867654.1:7951-21079 GCA_009831015.1 Picea engelmannii
TGGAACAAGTCATTCCATGTATGTGTAGATGCCTTGGGTGTATCTACTAATAATGTACTCACACATGTTGACGATGACAAAATTGGGCATATGATGTATTTTGCAAGAAAAAAGTGGTACAGGTCCTATTTGTCTTTATTGTAAAGTTATTGGTCATGATGTTGAGGATTGTCCAAGAATGATTGCTAAAGTTGAAAAGATGAACACGAGACAAGAAAACTCTGAAGAATGTTAAGAGGCTAAGAGCATGTTGGGGAACCATAAAGAGAAAGAGTCAGAGACTATGTTAGTACAGTTAAAAGAAGTAATGGATGATCACAGAGACATCAGTTTACCAGAAATCCTGAAAGAAAAACAATGCATAGTTACAAGAATACAAGATTTCAACATCGACTATGTATTGGATGAAGAAACACATGTGAATATTATGCCAAAAAGCACTTGGGAAATTTTGGGAAAGCCTTCTATGGTACCTTCAATGGAAAGGATAGGTTTTTTAAAGGAAAGATGATAACCCTATGTGGAAGAGTTACTAATATACCTATGATTTCTCATGAAACATCGACTGAAGAAGAATTTGAAGTCATTAAATTTGTTGAGAACGACAACCCTTTTCCACTTTTATTAGGAAATACTTGGATTTAGAAGAATCAGATCAGAAGGAAAGTAGAAGATGAAGCTACAAAATAGAAAAATCAAGAAATAAGGGACTTCATAACCAGAAAAATAGAGTGACTAATAGAAGAACAAGAGGGCAAGTTGAAGCAACAGAGGGAAAGAGAATTAGATGTCAAATTTGAAAGAATGCAAGAAGGTTTAAAGAACATGTCTGTGCAAGAAAGAAGTATAGCCACCCCAGAAATAGTAAGAGATGGGACATTAACCTCATAATCTGTAAGAGCACATCAACAATGCAAAGTCATTTCACCAGGAGAGAATAAGAATACAAATGGAAAGAGGATTCCAGAAATTGTTAGAGAAGCTAAAATTACAGGAAAGAAGGCCAGGAAGCTTAATAAGAAGAAATCTAAGCTAAGGGAAGCTATAGAGAACAAAAGGAATACTTCGCAGGAGGAAAATCTATAGAACTTGAACCTTGTCAGAATAGCAAAACCACGTAGAATGGGACTTCACCACAACAAAGCTATATGACCATTGAAGGCACTCCAACCGTTAGAATGACACCCCAGAATGGATAGAAAACATAGTTATGACATAATGGATCATTGAAACCATGCCATAACGGAAGGATTCACATTGATGAATGCATTCTTGCCCATTGGAGGAATCCATTAAAAAGCTTCCTTATTTAACCTATCGGACGCTACGCTGGGACCACTTTTTTCCACCTGTGATTATCCAAGCTAATAGAGAATCGATCATATATCATGCTGTGATTTCTATACCTCTCCATCCATTGGATTACCTCACTTGTTCATTTGTCTACCCGATCTATTTGGTTACAACTGTGAATGTCAGGCGAACCTAGCGCGTTAGAGAAATCTATGGAGGAGATTCTTGTGGAGATGGTGGCTAAGAGAGTTATGTCTGTAGGAATACGGGCATCGTCGACTGGGGAACTGCAAGCATCCCCCTCTATTGGACATCTTTCTATATGTGCAACTGAGAAGCGAAGCAAGAACCACGACAATATAGATAACACGAATCAAATCCCTTCGGTCTTGCGAGATTAGATACCACCTTTGGTTGGCACGGTTAACCATGATAGCATTCCACATGACTTTGAGTACATGTTGATCACTGCATACATTTCAAAGGGGATACACATATTTGGACCCCAACTAGGATATATCCCAACCCTGAAGAACAACAACTTTAATCTCGACGACAGAAAGAACTATGCCATGATTGCGTCCCATAGGTATTTGATGAAGACGACTGGGAAGAATCCACGCATAGTCTCTGAGTCGTGGACTAAGGATCTTGCACAGTCAATGATATTGAATGTAATGAAGATTCCTCACTTTAGCCAACATCAGGAGGTTAATGGTTCCATTAAAATCCTCTTGTCGTGCTACCATGGAGGATATCTATGGATCGATAGGCACATCACCATGGATCTGGCATTGATCCACCTGATCACATGACTGAGTCTGCAGGGACTAGATCCTCAACAGTTCTACCCATGGAAGACTTCAGATCTCTCCCTGAAACATTTCATAAAGGAGTATTATGGCAATGTAGTAAAGGGAAAGCAAGGCTACAAGGTAGCCTCTATCTAGGATGGAGTAGTGCACCTCTCTTTCCAACTTATAGCTGGCAATATCATCATAAAGAACCATTCAACACAGGTTACTGGGTTCGTAGTGGACATCCCTAAGAAGTGTGTAGAGGGTATGAAAATGAATTGGGTGAGCTACCTCATCAACGAGATTGAGAAAGAATGCCGCGAACCGCAGGATCAGGGGTGTGAATTCCATTTTAGTTGGTTACTTGTATTAATCGCATTTGTCTCTTGGCAGATGGCGGAAGGAGCGACATTTCCAGAAGTTTAACCATCGAAGCCGTTGGTCGCGACGTTCTCCACCTTGTGGTATACAAATGATATGTCAAAGCAGTGGAATTCAAACACTGTGTTCCATGCCTACTACCAACAGCACCAGTACAGACCTCTAGCGAAGTTCCACGCAGATCAAAAATTTATCTATATCATTATGCGTAGGAATCAAACCAAGGAGGATTTGTAGTCATATTATAAGCTGATCGACGAAGATACGGAGGATATCATCAAAGAATAGTCGACAGATTTCCTTGTACTGGTTGAAGATGCAAATCTATTGTAACGAACCTCCCGTTCATCATGACGACCAACCTCTTAACAGGTGCAATTTTTTTTTTTCTTTCTTTCTTTTTAGATTTTGTGTGTGCACGTGTGTGCAAGGGTAATAATACATCCGACTCTGTGTCGCCACTCGACGATGAACATGACACACATAATGAACACACAACATGACGACCTAAGACGCACATCAAGCATCTGCTAGCAAAGAACAACAATCATTCATCGATAAAAAGACTGACCTCCCGCCCGTCCTACCCTGCAATTGTTAGGACCTCCAAGACCCATAATCAACGCTCAAGCCCAGGTTCCCATCGATTTTAACCATTTAAGGTCTCAGGGCTGGCAACTATTATGAGGAACATGGAGGTGTCTACATCCTTCCCGACACAAGCAGACCCAGTATTTAAATGACTCAACCAAGTACAACAATAATTAAATGCACGACCGCAACCTTTGTGGAAGGCGCAAGGCAGAAGGATTCAGACAATGACCCACCAAGTTCAACTTTAAAAAAACGAACAAGAAACCTCATTTACTAAATCATAATACTCTATGGTACTTAGTTCAAAGAACCTCATATTTTGTAAATCATCAATAACTAAAGATTCAATAGTAATATGATAAGACCACAATGCCATTATACTTCATATGACATCTGACACTAAAATTACATTTTATTTTATAAGGACCTAACATTACCCTTACATATTTCATCGATATATTGCAATGACATTACTCCTTACACATCACCATAACAATAAATTACAATAAAGTACCCAAGCCTTGATACAATGTTACCATAACTTTGCAATTTGATAGCAATCAACATTATAATTATATGTTATCTAACCCTAACAATACCTTTTTATTTATTAAAAGAACATTGCTCTTACATAATTCAAGACTATATATTAAAATTGCATTACCCCTATAATTTGCAACCACGACCTAATACAAAAGGAGTTTCCTTCCTTAATTGAATACATAAAGCAATTTCTTCTTTAATTGAATACATAAAGTAATTCCTCATCCCACAGTAATAATCATGATAATTTATTATTATTAGTGAAAGTATTACATTGCCCTAATATAATAATAAAAAACTAAACCATTTCCTACCATTCCTAACCAAATGATAATGGCAAAAATAAGGGACATTATTATTTAAAGGAAATGAAGGAAGGAGACATTACTAAATAAAGAACTAAAATAACATTACTAAATAAGAAACTAAAATAACATTACTAAATAAAAAAAAACTAAAATAACATTACTAAATAAAGGAGCCAAAATGACATTACTAAATAAAGAAACTAAAATACCTTAAGTGCAAGAACATTAAATTCAAGGCGTAAGAGAATCATTAGGTATATTCCAAGACACAATAGGAAACAAAGTCGAGGCCCATCATACCATCACCTTTATGCTATAATAATACACCAAATAAAATAGTCAAGGACTTTACATCGTAAATGTTATTAATAACAAATGAAACTATAAAACAGAGAAGAAATGACCATATCGTTACTTTTGCACTAAGGAGCAATGCAAGTAAAAATAACAAGGATTTTACCCTTCGTCTTACAGTGGCATTTTACAATCGTGGCAGAATTCAGAAACAATAGGTACGATCACTATACCCTCATAGAATCAAGGTAACGATTGAAGACATTCCTTCTCAAGTTGCAACCATGGTAAACAGTAATGAGACGTTACACCATACTAATCTAGTTGGGAATCAGAGTGACAGTGAAACTATAAATGTGACCAAGAAGCCAGTAAAGCGTAAGCATTAATCAAGGAGGACAGTAGCGCTGGGAGCGCATGCCAAAAATCATGGCCAATTACCAGCACCAGACGGAATCGCGCATCCAAGGTCAACAACAGGATTTTGACTAGTGAACTGAACCTGACAGCGCCGAAAAAATTAAAGGCAACGAAGGCTGTACCTCGTTGTGTGAGCCCACGGGTAGGAGGGTGGGGGTTTCAAGTAGGGAGGAATCCAGTTGTCCGTGGCAGGTGGAAACAGTCTGAGGGTAAGGATGGCATGGCTATAACCCCACCACGATCTGCAAAGGGAGACCACTCCGCCAGCTGTGGCGCGTCTGGTAGAGGTAAGGTTCAGGAAAGCCATTCCACAGCCCGCCGAAGGAGGGTGTAAACAGAGAGCAGAGGAACCGCGCCTATGTACTGATTAATGAAAAAGTGTTATTTAAAAATCAACACTAGATTAAATTCATGTGGCTTGCCTGGGAAGTTCGTTGTTCAGGGGAGGGAGACGTTAAGAAGATACACATAGTGCATCGAATACCAGGAACAATTTCTCCCAAATAGTTGTAAAACAAAAAACCAGGATCTAAATTCGCGGGTCAAAACTTAATTTCACAGGTCATAGCACCCACACAACTGCCAGGACTTCCATTACTATCCAGGGTTTCTCCTTCTAAATTTTTCCTTAATAAAAAAAACATAGCTATTGGAAAAACACATTTCCCAGAAATTCTCCACATTAACACACAAGGATAAATTTGTTTCATTTACATCGCTCCCCTATGTACGCATCCATGGATTGAATTTACCAGGGATGTTAGCGGATTCAGAAAATACTCACCATTAATTTAAATATGACATACAGGTTCTATTACCCAGACGAATTCGCCCGTGACTACTACAGAATAATTGCGCCATTACTTGCCTCCATGTACATCTATCAAGGCACCCTAACTGTAGCAGAGATTTTCAATGACGGTAAAATTGTACATCAATAATTTAAGTGTGAAATTGCCATATCAGGGTTGTACAACTGTGATGAGCATCGCAGAAACACAAGGGTTCAGTCAATGATCAGAAAAACCTCAGCCTGAATGCTGACCCCAAAATTTTAGGCAAACACGAAAGGGGCAAAGATTTAAGACAAAATTCATCCATCATTACTGTGCAGAGACAGTTTGCGAAGAACGACTTATCCAGCAATCAAGCACAACAAGGAACCTCACCCTCAATCAAGTTCAAGGTTATCAACACACCAAGGGGAAAGACAACTATTCGGCCCATGACAACATCGAGGTAGACATTTAAGGACGTGGATACAATGGACAGGGTATAGATTATTTTCCATCGATTCCCAGATTACAACAGCAGAGACAAGATTATACAACAAACCAATTTTAATTGCCAAAGTAAATAAATATGCATTCTACTCTACCAATTAAGAATCATACCGTGGCCTTATCGCTTGCCTCGAATGACTCCCGTGCTCCATGCCGCTCCCGCTCGCTGACCGTCGAGACTACACTGGTACCTCCCAACCAATCGCTAGGGGTACTCTGCTTCCCCCTTAGCCCCCCGAGCCGCAAATGGGCCACACACTATCTAGATGGTATGTCTAGCTTCCCAACTCGCCTCGCAAGGCCGAGCTACCACTCCTATCCGAGTTGGAAAAATCCCAACTCCCCATAAGTAATCAGTCAAGTCACAAATCTGGCAGCATAACGTTACGCTAACAACCGATCCCTTTCTTCCTCATCTTCCCTTTCTTTTATAGAGTTTTTAGAACCTCCAATAATTATTTTCTTTAAAATATTAATTGACTCAATTCCCTCACCCACCTAGAGTTGCTCCTAAATTTACTCCTAGGTGTTCCTAGATTCCTTTTCAGGTTTAAATTCTTTCCCTAAAATGAAGTTGCTAATTTAGTTCATTTTAGAAGGTTCTTTAATTGCAGATTCCTTACTATGTTGACCTCACTTTTTACCATAAGTTCCCCTCTTTCCCTTATTAAGTTTCCCCCCATTCCTTAGTTTCCTAAATTTATGATTCCCTTAATTCCCCTTTTATTAGAGCCAAAATGGCAGCTATGCTATTTACTCTTTCCCCTTTATTATTAAATTGAAATCTTTTAACACTTTCACAAGTTAAATTATTTATTTCTTCTTTACAATTTATAACCACGGATTTTAATTAAATTTTTACTCTCTTCATTTTACCCCAAAAATTTATGAAGACTAAAACTATTACTTAAGTGGTTTTTTTTTTGTTGTTTAAATCTTTATTTTTATTTTCATAGGGTCTTTTATTAAGGTTAGACCAAATTTTACCCTAGAGAAGTTTTAGACTTAGGACTTAGATTCTGAACTGGGAGACAATTATTTAGGGAAGTCGTTTTAAGAATTTCTTAAGGTGTTAAATGTCTTAGGGCCATCTAGGTTTGTTCCTTCATCAACACCAATGAGACGTGCCCTTCAGGACGCACCACATGCTCCAAGGGTGCCACTCGCCTGGTTTGTTTCTTTTGCACGACGTGCGCTTCAGGATGCACCACGTGCTCCAAGGGTGCCACTCACCTCGTGTGTTTCTCTTGCGCGACGTGCCCTTCAGGATGCACCACATGCTCCAAGGGTGCCACTCGCCGAATTGACTAATTGGTAGACATCAATAACCCCTGGAGTCAACACTCCGCTAGGTGAACTTGTGGGAGACTAAGGGATCTAAGGAATAAGGCCCCCGCCTTATTGCGGACCCCTTAGAATCATCGTGATCGACTGTCGCAGTCTGCCCTCACGACATCATGGATCCTCTCGAACTAGGTAATCATTAACCTACAGTTCGAGCCACGACGGGAGTGCTAGTAGGCTGTGGCAGGGTTGTTGTCCACACCTCTCCCTCAACCTCTCTGGAAATCATGTGTGACCCCTTTACTCTATATGTGAGTCTAGTCGGAAAGCTATCGTCAGCCTGCATCATCAACAATCGTGTCAGAACATGTCCACATCATATCATCAAATCAATGAAATATCACAGTAAATAAATCAACCCAAATAACACACTCCCTGACTCAATCCGGAGTCCAAGGGGTTCCATCGATGCCTCTGCATCCTCAAGGTCCAAAACCCTGCACACTCAATAAAACTGAGTCAATAGAACCTGTCTGTGTCAAAGCAGTAAAACATCATGTCATCTATCATAACGCATCATAATCAAGGACAAGAGTTTTAATATCATAATAGTCCAGATCACTTGCGAGTAAGTGTCCTCAAAGAATAAGTTTTTCTCAGTGCGCTAGAGCGGGATGTTACATCTCTCTAAAACAGACATCATAGGAAGCCCCTTGGTCACCCGGGTCGAGCATATCGGGCGGAACAACACAAAAAAAAAGAAGAAAAAAGTAGAAGTTCAAGAAATTGATAAGGAGGAAAATGCCTCTACAGAAGATGGATATGGCTCGCCAGAAGGAGGAGGAGAATACCAAGGCAATGGACAAGCTGGATGGCTTGACGGAGAAATGAAAGAAGAAGGTGAAGCTACACCATCGAAGGGCCCCCTTACCAAGGCATACACATTGAATAAAAGAAAGGTTTCCCCACATAAATCTTTGGAAAGAAAGAATATGTGTGCCAGTAAGCCTAATATGAAGGCCACGCTCACAGAGGATGACGTTGATCTAATCATCGTAGCTGTGGAGGATGATTAAGAGGATATCTTGCAACGATATGGAGAAAATTGGGAGACATTGTATAAAATAATCAAGAAGGAGCTGAAGGAGATACAACAAGCCATCCATTCGAGCTGCATAGTACCTACTACGCCTTCTTTGTCGAATATTGCATAATTGGGGGATGAGCCCACCCAATTACGAAGACTAGAAGATGCAACATAGGCTTGGATTCATCGAGTCTAAGAAGAAAAGGAACAGGCTACAGAAGCCTTGAAGCAAGAAAAGGAGGAGGTCTTAGAGAAACTGGGAGTTGTGCAGTCCTTTGTAACCTCCTACAAGAAGGAGAAAGATGAAATTTAGGCAATGTTCGAGGAGGAAAATGCAAAGATATAAAAATAAAAAGAATAGTTGCTCACAGAGTAGACTACGGTCAAATAAGTGGTGACTAAAGCACTTCGCTCTGCGTCGGACTTGGCATAGGAGGAACCAAATTTAGTCGAGATGCAAATAGGGAATCTCGCTGAGGCCATTCAACAACTTCAAGCAAGGGTAATGGAGTTAGAAATTCAATAAGTGTTGAGCACTCTGCAAGAAGTGCGTGATCAGAGGGAGAAATTTGCTAAGAGTGTAGTTGGATGGATTAGGACCCTCACCTCAGAATGTAAGCAGTTGAGTGATCAAAGTGCATAGACCTATGAACGCCTCGTAGAATATATGGAGCTGAGGATGCTGGAAGCACAAATATAGGAGGTGTAACATCAGGCATCCATTGTGTAGGTGCAGATGAAGCTACTCACTATGGTTGAGTGAATGAAGAGATCAAAAGAGTAGCACACAGTCCAACAACATATTACTACCATTAAGAGAAGAGTCATGGAAGTTACACGGATACTATAGTTGATGCAGGATGAGGCTTGCACAATTTTTGAAGAGATTGAAGGACAAGTCTCGCAGCTATACCAAGTGGTTGCGACAGTGGAACAACAGCTGGAAGGGCCTGTTACAAACAAAGTGATTTAGGAGTTCACCGAGCAGCAAGCTCTGGAGAAGCAGCAAGTCGAGGCAACTCGAGCTAATATCGAGGCCTTTGAAGCACCATTTCCTAGATATGAGTGACTCGGGATGAGTCACAGGTGAGTGTTGGGGGCATGTTGGCCCTTGACCAAGTTTTGAGGAAACATTGGTTGTGTTTGACCACTTTTGGGACTTCGACAGGCTAGTCGAAGATTGAGTGCCCAGGCAAAGCTGAGATCGTGGGATCTCACTCATTTTGTGGGCTTGTGGACCCAACAAAAGGTTTACAAGGGTTTATGTAATGGGATATGGGATGTCGACCCATGGTTTTACCCATGTTTAGGCCTTTTTGTATATGTATAAATAAGTAAGTAAGTGATGTAAGAAGCTGGGCTGGTGGGCTATGTGCAGAATATGTTGTAAGTGTTAATGTTGGCTTAGTGCAAGAGGTTGTAAGCTGCTTTGTGCAAACAAAATGAGTACAGTGAGGTTCTGTTCCTTTACCTCATTTTGGGAAGGAGGAGGTGGGGTTGTAGGATAGAACTTGAGCCAAAGCTTGTCCATGAGGCTGATTATTCCACCCATAAGTAGGAGGATTGGACCCGGGCTTAAAAGCATGAAATCTTCCCATATTAGGATTCGTTTGAGGGATTTGAGATCCACCAAACGAAAATGGAGTGTAAGGAGGTGGGGTGCCCCCAAGACCAATGCTAGCATTCGGGCCAACAACTGGGATGGAGTTTGAAAACTGCAAAGTAAAGTTGGGCATACCATAAGAAAAGGGACTAGAATCCATAGGGATGGACTGGACATTGTAGCCCGGTGAGTGGCCAAGAGATCCAAAAGGGTTCAAGGTGGTAGCTTGAGCATTTAGTATAGGTTGGGCCATAATAATGATAGGTTCCTCTAACACTACAACCATGGAGGTTGTAGGATTCAAAGGGGTGCCATTAACTATAGTAGGTATGGTAGTCGAAGGGCTCCCAGTATTCTGAAGACTAGGTTCAATACTCATCCTTGTAGAATCACAAGTCTGAACAATGGATGTGTGTGTACCACGCCTAATAACTCTACGCCTTTTATAAGGAAAAGACTCAAAATATGGTGGTAACTGTAACAAGTAGTGGGACTGACGGGGAGGCTGGTCCAACTCCACGATGACTTAAGACTCTAAATATAAAAAATATATCCTAAGGCCAACTAGTAATCAAAGAGAACACCAAGATTCAAACAGCCAAGATGCATACAAACAGGGTAAAGTGGTTGAGTGGCCTCCCTCCCTAAATAAGGTATGTTTCATGCAAGAGGGGCTTGAGACTCCCTGCTAAAGATCGGAGGTAAGAAAATTAGTTATAAGGGCCCTCGTGGGCTTAACATCCAGTCGGTCAGATCCCCTCGGAGAGGTAATCCTCCATAAAGGTTGTGTGTTGTCTGATCCTTATCTGACCCAGGGTACCTACAGAATAACCCCTGCAAGTAACCTATGAGACACCTAAGTCAAGAAACTAATAAAACACTATATAATCGATGCATAGGAAAGCAGTCATAATTCAGGTCCATCATATGGGAATGGTAGCAAAGATCGAAACCTTGAAATTACCACCTCTCACGGAGGTAAAGGCACTAGCAAGATCCCCAGATACAAATAGATCCCCAGAAATATTTCTAACACTAGAAAGGTATCAGGGGGATATCCCTTCAACCAACTTCGTGTGACCTCGTGATTAACTTCGGTGTGAGTGGAGCCTCTTGATATTACCAATTATACAATGGATTTCTCCACTCCCTGACTCATACACATGTTGATTTAATTGCCTTGGAGAAGTTTACTCACAAAATCCTATTCCAAGGCACTAAATCCTAGGCTAGTTTGTGCACCTTAGAAAATAAAATCGTGACTAATAAATTTTAAATTATAGTGTTAATTTTAATGGCCGTGATTACTCAAAAATATATTGTAGTGAAACTCATGGTGTTATGACTCTGGAAGAAAAGTAAATATGAAAATAATGCAAAGTCCTAATTTTAACTTTCAATGAATGATATGCTTCTAAAAACCAATGAAATTTTCAAATTCAACTCTGCAATTCTGAAGTAAAATGCAATCTTTCACTATATGCACTAAACTAATGAAAAAGACTCCAAAAGACAAAAAAATGCCAAGCAATGCAAAATGCCTATTTTTTTTGTATTTTCAATATAACAAAACTAAAAATGCATGGACTGAAAAGCAACTGGATATATAACCCTACTGTGTATAAAAAGAGATAACTCAAGTAGGATACCAAGAAGCAAAACAACCAGCCCAGTGTATAAGGACAATAAAAAATGAAAATATGGTGAGAAAGACTCTGCCCAGAAATTCAACCAAAAGAGGGTTTCCTTTCATCCCACAAGCACTCAACATGCACTACAGAAACCTAAGAAGACTCAACAATCATCAAATCCCACCCAACAACCACTAGACCCAGCAAACAAGAAAGGAAAATTGATGTATGTGACTGTTCAGGAAAATAGAGCATATATACGCATCTTGCAGTGAGACAGCCATCGTATATACACAATTATCAAGGAAAAAGGCACGTATATGATTCAAAACAAGGCCAAGCAAGGGAGGAAGGATAAAAAATCAGATCCAGAGTGAACAAGAATTGTCAATCCATGATATGACAAGAACCATAATAGAAATGAGAGCAATCTAAGGAGAAAAGTACTCCAGACTCTAAGAAAGAAGATTCAATCCCCAGTATGGTATCCAATTCTATTACAAGGAAAATCTCTATATGTCTAGGGTAAACCACAAAATACAGAAATGACTGCAGAAATCAACTCTATCCCATACATATGCTATATAAACCAATATGCAAGTGAGATAAGAAAGAGGCCTACCTCGTCTAGATGTTCAATGAAGTCCATCGTTGAGCAATTGAACCCAAAGCTATATACATGCAACTAGTTCTCAACAAACAAGCAAAGAAAGAATATGGTGATAATATAAAATGTTAGAACATTAGATAGCATAATCCAATAGTAAACATAACAAATACACCCATGGATAATAACTCATATATTTGCAAGATATCAATTTGATGGGAAAGGAGTATTTCTATTAACAAATGATCAATAGAAGAGAAAATATTACAGGCTTTTGTGTCGGTACTGTTGGGAATCGAGAAAATAATTTCCTTCCAGCTGGGACTCCACCAAAGGCAATCTCATAGAAGGGAGACAATGGGGTTCTCCATCAATAACAAAAGAGCTTGGGGGATGAACACTATGTTCAGACTTAAATGACAAAGGGATGCAGACTCAATATGAAGTAATCATTTCTCCAAAGTATCTTTGCTCTCAAAGTTGAATTCTTCTCCTCTTTCCATAGCTCGGAATTGGCCCATTTATAGCCTTCAAAATGGAACTGAAGGGCCAAGTCAGAACATTTCTAGTATATGGAAGGCCAAGGATCAGATATCTCCTATCGTGACATCGAAACCCGACATTTAATTTTCATTTTCTAGCACGAATCCTGATGTACACGGGATGTAGTGGAGAAGCCTGCGTATATGCATGTTGTATAGTGTGCAAGATGCATATATGTGGAAAAGTATTAATTTTTGTCTCTAGAATCTATCAACAGGGAAGATAAGTCTGCATAGGGAAATGGAATAAGGCCCTCTATGAAAGATTGCATAGGGTGAGGCAAATATTCCTATAACATTTAGCTCCGAGATGATATTATGTGATTTTGGTCGAGGAGATGAGTCATGAGTTGAGTCGTGAGTTGGGTAAACAATTCCTAACCTAAGGAGCTAAATTATCAACCATTTCCTAAAATCATTCATGGTAGTTAAGCCTCCCAAATCTCATATAATGAGGCCAC
>WSFP011436060.1:0-21079 GCA_009831015.1 Picea engelmannii
TGTGCCTCGACCTGTTGTGTTTGTCTCTCTTTTTGCTAAGTGCTTTGATGTGTTTAAGATAGATCTATTGATGCTTGGTTCTTAGGAGATAAGAATGCATGTTAGATCTGATATGTAAGTTTCTTAGTGCTTGATCTATTGAATCTAATCTGTTGCATGTTGCTAAGTGATGAAACTATCCTAGATAGAAGTGGTTATTGTGATGTTATGTGTTATCCGCGAAGTGAGAAAAGGGTTGATTCTAGTCAAACTATTAATGTTAAGTGTTGCACGAAGTGTGTAATCATAGATTTGTGTCCCTGCTAAGGCTGTAGACATTTGATTCCTACAACCACCCCTACCTCTACCTCAGGTGAGACTTCATCTGCTTCGTAGGTGTTGTTGAAAGGGCCATCAGTTAGGGTTTTGTTGGTGCACTCTTGAGTGTTGAACCCTGGGTCTGCCCCTGTCCTGACAAATGGTTCCGTTGTCGAGACCGAAACTGTGATTGTTGGGAACTAGAGAAGAATAAGCTTTGTGCAAAATAATCTCTGTGCGTAGATCTGTGCCTTAGTGCACAGCATTCTACTTGACCTGTGAAGCTTTGTGCCGAGAAAAGAGGTCATATCTACAAGAAAGAGAGGTCAGATCTGCGAGAAAAGAAGTCAGATATGCAAGAAAGAGGTAAGATATGTAATCTTTGTGCTTTGATAAAGGTAAGAATAGTTAAAGAACTTAGATATAAAAGCTTTGTGCTCTATAGAAGTAAGATAAGTGGAAATTTGTGTTTCTGAAGCATGAATTTAGGTATGCTTGATAGATTTTGTCCTAGCCTGAAAACTAGGGCATTGCTAGATGAAATAAATATTGATATGAATATATCTGATAAGACTAATGATATATATGTTATACCTCTGCATAGAAAGAATGTTTAGACTAATAGATGGATGCAGGATCCTAGAAAGAAATTTTTTCAGGCTAGCTACCATGATCCTAGTAAGCAGTACAGAAGAAGTTGGGGATGATTTAAGAGAAAGAGACGACTAACCCTATGTTACAGTTGCAGAAAACTAGGGCATCTAGCTAAGGAGTGCCCTGGTGGAAGAACCAGTTGTCTCTGTTGCAATGCTTTGGACCATGAAGTATTAGATTGCCCTAGAATGATTGCTAATCTTGAAAGAATGAATCTGAAAGAAGAAAACCCTAAGGCAGATCCAGAAATAGCAGAACCCCAAGAAGAATCAGAGAAGATGTTACTACAGATGAAAGAAACAGTGAATGATCACTGACATGTCAGGCTATCAGAAATTTTTAAGGAAAAAGAATGCCTCAAAGTAAGAATAGGAGACTTTGACATTGATTATGTTTTGGATGAGGAAACACAAGTGAATGTTATGACAGAAAGAACTTGGGAAGCTTTAGGAAGACCTGATATGATCCCTTCACTAAGTGAAATAGGGTTATTCAGAGGAAAATTGGTAAACCTATGTGGAAGGCTGACTCAGATATCTATGAATGCTAATGGAACTTTGACAGAGGAAGATTTTGATATCATCAAGTTTATTGAGGCCAGCACCCTTTTTACTATGTTACTTGGAAATCCTTGGATTAAAAGAGATCAAGCTAGAAAGAAGGAAGAAGAAAAAGTTTTAGAACAACCAGAAGGATCACGCAGTTGATTGAAGAACAAGAGGATAGATCAAAGTTATATCACACTAGGAGCCCAGATGTCGAAGTTATCAGAACACCAGAGGACTCACAGAAGACTGAAGTCTCTATCACAGATAAAGAAGAGATGTTATCCATGAACCCTAAGAAAGAACCTCAGCAACGTGAAGTGACTACATCCAAGGAAGATAGGAATCAGAACAGGAAAAGAACCACTGAGACGAAGCTCACTGGAAAGAAGGCTAGAAATTTAAGTAAGAAGAGGGTGAAGATTGAAAAACTACAAGAGATTCTAGATGGAACATCGCAGAAAGAAAAATTACAGAATTTGAACTTCGTCAGGATATCAAGACAGCAACCTATGGCACTTCGCCATGGCGAAGCGATATAGCCATTGGAGGCCAATATGTCCATTCGACTGCCGCTCTGAACAGATCAGAAAAAATTTATGGGTCACTACTAGACCGTTGGCCAGCACCAGAACGGATAGAACAGAGTTAATGGAGGCTCCATACCCATTGCAAGAAGGTCGTTGCCGAAATCCTTATTTAACCCATCACGCCCTACCTGAATAACACTTTTTCCAAACTAAGAATTTGAAGCCCGTAGAACTAGTGACTGTATACTCTGATCATTGCAAGTAGATTATTCATCCTAGTGCGGTATCTTAGATCATCGTGGCCCTGATTATATTTTCCAAGCTTATATGTCGAACGAGCTCAGCACTGCTGAGAATGTAGTTGAAGAATTTTTGATTGAATTAATGAATGAGAGAGTCATGTCAGAAAGAAGAACGTCCACTGGTATTCAAGCATCATGCACGATAGGAGTACAGGCCTCCCCATCGACTGCTTGAGCAGGGACATCTCGAGCCGGTGTAGAACGAAGAACTAAGCACAAGGATGACATCGCAAATGCCAATATTATCCCACACATTCTACCGATATAATTACCCCCTCTAAGTGGTTCCATCAACCGTGATAGCGTGCCCCAAGAGTTTGAGTATGCTTTGATCACTGTGTACCTTTTGAAAGGAGTGCGCGCAGTCCGTGCTGACCAGGATAAGCTTGCAGCATTGAAATTTAGTGATTTTAACCTCAGAGATCGTAAAGCTTACAACATGTTAGCTCTGCATAAGTACTTAACTAGAACCAATGGCAAGAACTCTAAGATTTTTCCACAGTCATGGACCCATAACATTGCACAGTCCACACACCTTAATGTAATGAAGATCCCACACTTCAGGAGACACCAGGAAGTCAACGCATGTGTCAATTTGTTGTTGTCCTGCTACCACGAAGGATACTTATGGCTAGACCGTCGTGTCACTGTGGCTCTGACCTTGATCAATTGGATCACAGGACTTAGTATGCAAGGTCCTGACCCATAGGAGTTTTACCCAGGAAATACATTGGATCGCGTTCTTGCATAGAAGATTAAAGAGACTTATGGTGATGTTGTGAAGGGAACGCGAGGCTACAAGGTAGCCTCTATCCAAAATGGCGCAATGCGCCTTCCCTATCAACTGATTGCAGGCAAGATATTTCACAAGAACAAATCAACACAAGTGACTGGATTTGTAGTTGGCCTCACAGGGAAGTGCGTCGAGGGACTACAGATGAAATGGGCATAGTATCTTGTAAACCAGCTAGAGCTTGATTGCATAGAAGCGCAAGACCAAGGGTACGAGTTCCACTTCAGTTGGTTACTCATACTAATCGCCTTCATCGCTTGGGAACTACTAGAGGGTGCCACTTTCCTAGATATTGAACCCTTCAAACCACTGGCCATGAAGTTCTGAACGTTATGGTACTCTAAAGACATGAACAAATAGTGGCAGTCCAATGCCATCTTCCATGCCTATTACAACCAATTGAATAATACAATCCAGTCTACACCGCGCATCACCTTGAACACACTTCATAGGTTAATACCTTTGATGAAGTTCAGCACAGATCACCACTTTATATACCTAACTCCACACTCTGATGAGAACCAAGAACAACTTCAGTCTTATTATAACTTGACAGAAGAATACTTGGAACAGATTACCAAAGAATGGTCGACGGACCTCCTTGTTTCAGGGGACCCCGCAGAAATGTCCGACGAGGAGAACTCTGAAGCTATGCTGAATACACCTGGGCCGAGTAAGACTAAGAAGGATGTTGAAGTTCAAGATATCCATAGCACATCTATGAATACCACTTCAATCTCACCTACGCAAGGAGGTGATGGTGAAGAACTAGGTAGGACAGAAGTCGAGCAAAATAAAGGTGAGGTTACTCCACCTAGAGAAGAGGAGGATCCCTCCAAGAAAAGGAAGACTACCCCACCAAAGCCCTCATCCCGAAAGAAATCTAAGGCTACCCAAACTACATTCAAGACTACCCTCACACCAGATAATTTCAACTTCTTAACCGTTACAGTGAATGATGCTTCACAAGAGATTGCAGAAAGACAAGAAGTGAAGCAGGAGGAGCTATTCAGCCAAATCAAGAGCGAACTTCAAGGAATGCAGGAGATACTCCAGTCTAATTGAGTAGCTTCTACTTCTCCCTTGGCAATTGCAACAGTAGGAACAGATGATGAGCTCACCCAATTACATCAGATCACCGATAAAGTCGAAGCTCGCCTTCGACGAGCTCAAGAAGATACAGCGCAAGCCACCCAGGATTTATCGCAAGTACAGAATGCACTTATAGAAAAACATAGTAAGGAAAATCAGGAAAATATTACCCTGATAGCGAAGTGGGATGAGGAAAAAGCACAGTTGCTAGCAGATCAACTTGAATTACAAGAAAAGGTTCACAAAGCATTTCACTTTCTGACGGTCATAGAAATAAAGATTGAAGAACGTGTTTCACAGCAGGTGGCACAACTTGAAGAAGTCATCCAACAACTTCAGCAGTGCATCACAGATCTAGAACTTCGTACCATGCCTGAGAATCCTCAATAAATAAGAGATATGAGAGAGGCAACTGCTCGTAACAAGTTCGATTGATTAAAAACCTTTTCCTTAGAATACAAACAGTTATGCACTAGAAGCACCCAAACTCTTGAAAACCTCGCAGAGAATTCAGAGTTGCACGCATTAAAGGTACAGATCCAAGAAGAAACGCAGCACGCAGAGACACTACAAGCATAAATGAAAGCCTTGACCCCAGTTGAAAGAATGAAGAGGTTTACAGAACAATGCACCACCCAGCAACAAGTACACACACTGCAAAGTAAAGTGATGGAAGTCTCCCAATGACTTCATCCAATCCAAGAAAAGGCATGCCAACTATTCATCGATGTTGAAAGCCAAGGAACCAAGCTTGAACAAATTGTCATCACCACATAACAACACCTGGAAGGGCCAGTAAATGACGCAGTGATCCAAGAATTCACTGTGCAAGAGGTTGTCACACTACAACATGTTAAAGAAGCTCAAGCCAAGCTCGAGGCATTTGAAGCAAAATTGTGCAGACTTGAGTGACTCAGGACGAGTCACAGGTGAGTGTTGGGGGAATGTTGGCCCTTGACCAAGTTTTGGGGAATACTTGGTCATATTTGACCATTTTGGGACTTCGACAACCTGTCAAAGATGGAGCGCGACGCGATGCAGAGATCACGGGATATCGGCCCACTTTGGGTCCTTTTTGGGTTTTTGGGTTAATGTAACAAGAAAGGGACGTCGGCCCATGGGTTTACCCACGCTTAGGCCCACTTTTGTATGTATAAATAGATGCATAGGAGAAGTAAGTAGGAGGTGATAAGTTGGATCCATGTGATCAAAGAGTTGTGAGTAAGCTAAGTGCTAGTAATTACTGTAAATGCTCTATGCATCTTTTAAGAGGCTAAGTGAAAGATATTGTAGAAGGCTCTGTGCTTTTAGCGCAAGGAAGAAGGATCTCGCGAGTTGTGCAGATCTTTTGTCCTGTGCAAAGTAAGGATTTTTGAAGCTCTGTGTTGTAACTGCTTGACCGAGATAATAAAGAAGAAGACTTTGTGGATGTAGCCCCAGGGTGGGGGTGAACCATGGTAACTCTGTGTGTTGTGCTCTGTGCCTCGACCTGTTGTGTTTGTCTCTCTTTTTTCTAAGTGCTTTGATGTGTTTAAGATATATCTATTGATGCTTGGTTCTTAGGAGATAATAATGCATGTTAGATCTTATATGTAAGATGCTTAGTTCTTGATCTATTGAATATAATTTGTTGCATGTTGCTAAGTGCTGAAACTATCCTATATCTAAGTGGTTACTGCGATGTTTTGTGTGATCTGTGAAGTGAGATAAGGGTTGATTCTAGTCGAACTATTAATGATAAGTGTTGCGCGAAGTGTGTAATCACAGATCTATGTCCCAGATAAGGTTGCGAGTCCTGCAACCACCCTTGCCTCTACCTCGGGTGTGACTTCATCTACTTTGCAGGTGTTGCCAAAAGGGTCGGTAGTTAGGGTTTTTTTGGTGTGCTCTTGAGCATTGAACCTTGGGTCTACCCCTATGACAATAGAAACACTTGTGAGGCAGATGCAGTCTCACCTGAAGTAGCTATGAGGGGATTGCAAGACAGAGATGTCTACAACCAAAGGGAATATCAAGTGGATAGAATATAACAGCAACACAACAATCATATATCAAGTATCTTCTTAGATATACTCCGCACAACTATCTATTATATCTAACACATTAATGCATTAACAGTATATCTAATGACAAAGAATATAGCATCAATCACACACGACACAAGATATACGTGGTTCACCCTCTCTCTAGGGATACATCCACAGAACTATGCTTTATAATGTATTAAGATGAAGCATACAATTCTTATCTACGCTCTCAGCTAGTAGATCTTCTTTCTTATCCTTTATGTCTCCCCCTTCCTATGCACCCAGCTATAGGACTTGACCTTCGCACCCAGCTGAAGATCTTACAATACCAGAAGGCTCTCACACTTAGCACTTCTCTCTCACACAACAATAATCACTCATATCAACAATACAACTAGATCGAACCCCCTTTCCTCATATAGGTTCTTATTTATACATTACAATAGCTCACCGACAACCTTAGGTCGAAACCTAGGTGTCAAAACCCTATATGCTACAACCCTAGGTGTCTAAAACCCTAGGTCAACTTGACCCACGTTTTCAGGGCTTCACCAACCTATCTTTCCTTCCTTCTCATGCAGTATTCCAAAGCATCCAATGGTGGCTTTTTCTACTTGTTGAGTTGTCCACAATCCTTCTTCCTTGTTGATCTGTCATCCTCGATCTCCTTGTCCAACAACTTGATTTTCCTTACTTTTCTCTGTCTTTTCTGTTCTTTTGCTCACTTCGACCCAGTAACAGTCACTGTGTCTCCCACGCAGTTTTCATTTTGCCTTTTCTTCCTTGATCTTCGCTTGCTTCCATAACCAAGGGCCAACATCACCAATATAGATAAATTTGATGTAGTATTGTCATTGATTATAGCTGTCCTATTCTTACACAAGCAGTTCCCTATTCCATAATACATGATACGTTTGGGCTCATAATACTATGGATTACTAGTAGTTAAGTGATAGAAATTGACTCCTTATGACTCGATACCTATATATAAATAAGAGTTGATACACCTATTCCACCAATTGTGTTTCCCTAATTAATGGGAATGAAGATTAGATCAATAAGAGCTAGTGATATACCAAACCCATTTCACTCTATTTGGATACCTTGTTCAATTCCAATAATCAATAGACTTGTAAATGATGATGATAACAAATCGAACATGTTACTATTTATACATGTTTCAATACCTATGTTAGCTTCTAGTCATTGTAAGATGTGTTTCCATATCTACCAGTACTTATATAGGTAAAGTAAGACCATTTATTTGATTTGAGTAATTATTGTAACTATTACTTCATGTTTCTCTATTAGTAATGGGATTTGAGATTGTATTGGAACCACTTCAAGCGTAGAGCTAATAAGGTATAAATCTTTGATAATTCTTATGTTTCTGTTATGGTAGATTTGTGCTTAGGTAAAGTAATGGTATTTATTGGTAACTAACCAATAAGCTAAACTAGATAGTACAATGTTGTTACTACTAATATGAGTATACAATAAATCCCATAATATATGAAGATTGAATATGTCCTAATCTATTTGCTTATATAGATCTAATAGCATGGTTTCTAAACTAGTACCAATGACACCTATCTTGATTAGGGAAAGATAGACACACTGGTTACTATTAGAGTTATACCTTACCTTGCTTGTTTGATCATTAGGTAAAGGTGATTCCAAGTTGTTACATAGAGAGATAATTGTTGTCGACTCTTCTTTGAGTGCCATGTGTTGATATAAAGCTAAGGATTAGATATATTACTAAGTAAGTAATGGTAATGATTCATGGAAAGGTTTAGCGTGATAACCATAGGATAGTTGAAACCAAACTAGTAACATAGCTTGATTCTATAACATAACCTTGATTGTTGAAATCAATGCCATTTTAAGTATAAAGTGCAATCGATTCCCTTTGTTCACACTTGTTCACCCAGTAATCTCACATCGATATTGGTCAAATTAAGCCTAGAAGTTAGAGTCCATACACATTAACTCAATGGGAATACTTCTATCCATATAGGGTGTAGTCCAAACACATAATCAATGGGAATACTTCTCTCCATATATTCCCTAATTGTTTGAGTAGAAGGAAGTGGTAGCCCAATGAATATGGAGAATACCATATGAATAAGAGATAGCTACGTAATTGCACTCATAAGGAGAAATGATTATACCAAATACATCATATCCACTATAATGAATATGAGATTCATACAATACAAGATCTCTTACTTCTATAACTATGATCTTTATAATACATGGGAATCAAAGAAAGTGGTATAAGATTGAAGCTTAAGTTTTCAATGGATTGGAATGAGCCTGAATACAATAATTGTATATGTTACATACAAGGCTTGTACTCTTGTATCAACTAAGTTTTAATCATTGAATCACAATCTGTAATCTAACCATATTAGCAGTAATCAAATCAACCTTATTAAGAAAGCTTAATGAATGTTACTAGTATAAGTAATGAGTTATGATAATCAATCTCATTAATTAATCAAATAAAGGTGATCATGTGTCTCTACTTATAGTTTATACAGAGAAAGAGTTGTAATCCCTATGTAACAATAGATTAGCTTAACTACCATGTATGTTACTTTTGCTAATACTTATCTCTATCCAGCTTAAGGTAATTAAGCTTACTTAACCTATGAAGTTGACACGAGATTAGGCTTAGATATCACAATAATCAAAGTAATGTAATCAATATGATTTATCAATCTCAGTAATTAGGAAGATACTGAGACTATATCGCATCCTCTATGAAAATACTTATGCTCATGATTAAGTATGTATGTAACTTAGGTATACTAAGAGCTATGAGTAAGAGTGATACTATTTATGAATCAACACCATTATTGATAAGTACATACTCTGTAAGGATAACAATTGCCTAAATGAATCTTGGCTAATTGTTCTAATATGTTCACCCGTGTGGCTTATATTGTGAATATTATAATGGATTAAAGCATAACAGGAAGACTATTACCATTGCTATGATAAGTGATATGATGAAACTAGATGTGAAAGAGATTATTTAAGATTACTTGAGTTGTATTGGAATAGCTAGTTACCATATTTGATTGGTGTCATTAACTTAGTTGTTTCACCTTAATTCTTGGGATATCATGTATGGGATATTACTGATAAATATGACAATACAGGGTTAGTATGAGAACCATTACAGTATTAGTGACATATTATATGAGATTTATGATTACTCGTACTACCTCTATATCTTATTTCATTACTAATTACACCTTACATATCCATTGAATGATATGAAGAGTATTGTAACATCCCACTCTTGCGAGCACATGTTATTGACTTATTCTTTGAGGACACTTGTGTGCAAGTGATCCAGTTTTAGTATATGGTTCTTGATACCAAGTCTGGTTTTAGTGTATGGACTTTTGTATGGATCGAGAAGATACCAAGAAGAAAAACAAGAAGTTTGTATGGATCGAGAAATGCGCAGAAGCATTTTGAAGGCTCAAGGAGTTGTTGACGACGACGTCGATACTAAAATTCCCCGGCGTGGATGAGGACTTCTTGGTATGAACATATGCATCCAAGGAGGGCTTAGGCGGATTCTTGATGCAAGACAGTTGAGCGATCACTTACATCTCAAGAAAATTAAGAAAGCATGAAGAGAACTATGTGACGCATGATTTGGAGTTATTGGCCATTGTGTATGCCCTGAGTGTGTGGACACACTACCTGATTGGATGGGAATTCGAACTAAAAACAAACCACTGTGGTTTACAACACATTTTTACACAAAGTGACTTGAATGCCCGACAGAGGCGTTGGTTAGAATTGCTTAGCGAATACAATTTTGAGATTGCTTACATAAAAGGAACGGTTAATAGAGTGGAAGATGCGTTGAGTCAGAGACCATGCATATTTTTGGTGATACCTCTTTCGAAGAATCTTTGAGAAAGGATTCTAATTGTACAGCATGATGATGACTAGTATAAAGAGGTTAAGGAAAATATCGGGCAATACACCATGTTGGTACCAAAATTTGAAGGATATACTTTGGACAACAACGGATTGATGAGGTAAAATGACCATTTTTACGTACCACCTAATGATGAATTGAGATATTTGATATTAAATGAAGCTCATAGAGCAGTGTACATGGCTCATCCAGGAGTCATGAAGATGAGGGCGGACCTTAAGCCCTTATTCTTATGGAAAGGAATGAAGGCGGACATAGTTAACTACATGGTGAGATGTCTAGAATGTTAGTAAGTGAAGGTTGAACATAAACATCCGACAGGATTACTACAGACACATGCTATTCTGGAATCGAAATGGGAAGTCATTTTGATGGATTTTATTTTTGGGTTGTCGCTGACAGCAAGGAGGCACGACTCGATTTTTGAGGTAGTTGACACTCTGACGAAGAGTACACATTTTATCCCTGTGTGTACGACGTATCAGGCAACAGACATAGCTAGAGTTTTTATCAGTGAGATTATGAGATTGCATGGCGTGCCAAAAAGGATCATATACGTTAGAGGATTAGTGTTTATAGGACATTTTTGGACTAGTTTCCAGGAGGTCTTGGGAACCCAACTTAACTTTAGTACAATGTATCACCTAGAGACAGACGGGAAGACGAAAATAATGAACCAAATCTTGGAAGATATTTTGTGTATGTACGTGATGAACCAACATAAGCGTTGGGAAGAGTTCTTGCCACTGGTAGAGTTTTCGTACAACAACAGTTATCAAAGCACCATTAAGATGGCACCATTTGAGTTTCTTTACGGGTGACCATGTCGGACACCTTTGAGTTGGGATCAACTTGAGGATAGGGTCCTGGTAGGACCATAAGTGATCCAATAAATGAAAGAAAAAATGAAAATGAAAAGACAAAGGATTAAAGAAGCACAAGATTGACAGAAGAGTTATGTCGATGTGCATCGCGTTGACCGTAATTATGAAGTTGGTGACCGAGTTTTCTTGCGGGTGAAACCGCACAAGAGATCGATTGAGTTTGTGAAGGGTGATAAACTCTCTCCTAGGTTTGTGGGACCTTTCAAAGTTGTGGAAAGGAAAGGGCCCATGGCCTATCGACTAGCCTTTCCTGATTCTTTGAGGTGTATGCATGATATTTTTCATGTATATGTTTTAAGACATTATGTTAGTGATCATACACATGTGATTGATATGAGTTCCTTGCAGGTGTTAGACGAGGGTGCACTCATGACAGAGCCAATCCTCATTTTGGACCATCCCATTCGACAACTATGACTTCGAATAGTCGATCAGGTCAAGGTCCATTGGGACAATTATAGTCCACACTCGGCTACCTGGGAGCAGAGATATGATATGCGCCAGCAATTTCCATATTTATTTGATAGTTAGACATTTAGATCTTTTCAGATGCTTCATTTACTGCATTTATATACTGTACAATTTCTAGATGAAGTTTAAAACAAGAGGGGGTGTATGTAACATCACACTCTTGCGATCACATGTTATTGACTTATTCTTTGAGGACACTTGCGTGCAAGTGATCCGGTTTTAGTATATGGTTGTTTGTTTTGCTTATGGATTCCTATGATGATGTTGATGGATTATGATTTATGTTGTATGATATCTATGTATTGACAGATGCTATTGATGAGTTTCCCATGAGTGTGCAGGACACTTGACAAATTGAGTATGTTGATGGCATCACCAAGCCTCCTGGGACTATAGATTGAGTCAGGGAGTGGATTATATTGGTTTGAGTATTTCATTTATGCATATGTGACATATGATCGATTATATTATGATGTTGTTTATGGATCTTTGACAGTGTTTCATTGATGGATGCAGGTTAAGGATTGCTTGATAATCTGACTCACATAAGGAGTAAACGGGACATGCACAGCAACCAGATATTGAGAGAGAGGTGTGGCAGCATCACTGTCACAGCCTACTAGCGCTCCCGTTGTGGCTCGAATTGTAGGTTAACGATTACCTAGTTCAATAGATCCATGATGTCATGAGGGCATACTGAGGCAGTCTCTCACGAAGATTTCTAAGGGGCGCGCAATCAGGAAGGTTCCTTATTCCTTAGAAGCCCTTAGTCTCTCACAAGGTCTCATTAATGGAGTATTGACTCCAAGGGTTGGACAACTACCAAAACCAGTCAAAGGCGAGTGGCACCCTTGGAGTATGGAGTGTGTCTTGAAGGGTATGTCACACAACTAAAATTTGAATCAAAGGTGAGTGGCACCCTTGGAGCACAGAGTGCGTCTTGAAGGGCATGTCGCGTAAATAAAATTTGAGTCAATGAACCTAGGTGGCCTTGAAAACTTTGAGCGAATTTTAAACTTTGTAAAATTTTGAGGACTGTTGAATTAATTAATTTAAGAATGAATTTATTAATCATAATCCCTAATGGTCCAATCTTTTGCAAATAAAAATTTAACTAAGCCTAAGTCTAAGTTAGTGAGAAGACTAAAAACTAAATTTTTAAATTAAATAATGAGGGGATGAAATAAATCAATTTAAAAATCAATAAAAATAAAAATAAATCTAAAAGAGTGATTTAATACACTTGTGCAAGTAATTACCAAATTGTAATTTAAGGTAAAATGGAATAAAGCTAAAGGAATGGCTACACATAGAAAGGAATCTAGAGTCTAGTCTAACTAGAGAACATTCCTATTTTAACTCAACTCAGTTTTAGAAAGGCGTCAATCATTAATGGGGAATAAAGGGAATAAAGGGACAACTAGGAGTGATTTTAGGAGCGCTTTCAAGACGGGTGAGGGAAATTGACTTTTAATTAAATTAAATTGTGGATTTACTTGGGCAACTAAGTGAAAGGGTGACAAGTGTATGGGGGGAATAATTCCTAATTAATTTTTAAAAAAGAATTAAATGTGCAAATGACAAGGTGTCACTAAGGAAATTCTATAAAACAAATGGCGAAGAGGAGGAAAGGATCACACTGGTTATGAGTAAGGTTATATTGCATAAATTCTGACTGGTTTTACTTGTGAGAGTTGGGATACCCATCTTGAGAGAGAGAGTGGTGGATCTACCTTGCGAGGCGAGCTCGAAGCTAGAGGATTCTGGTTGTGTTTTTGCATGGCCCCTTTGCGGATTGGGGAGATAAGGGGGAAGAAGAGTACCCCTAGCATTGGTTGGGAGGTATCGGTGAAGTCTCAATGGTTAGCAAGTGGACGAGGGAAGGGAACGCCAGTCGTTGGTCACAGTATTTTCATTTTAGTTTTCATTGTATTAATTTTTTATTATATGTATGGATTTTAGAATTAGTCTATTGATTGATGGCCTTGGGAAGCCGTGTGACTATCGAATTCTTCCTATGTGACTTTATAACCTTTGCATCCTCTGTGATTTATTAATTCTCTACGTTTTTACAAGCAAAACACTCTGCATTTGCAAGTTAATTCTCTGTGTTGTATTTCTTTCATTGCTCAATGAATTTATACATCATATATCTATGTTTTTACTTGAGGAGTCAAGGATTTGTGCCTTCAATCATTTGCTCAGCAAATTTCACCTTAGTTCTATGTGATTTGTTTCATTACCCAACAAATTTTCTCTCCAGTTATAAACCATGTGTCTTAATCCAATGCTCAATGGTTTCTCTCCTTTTCCTCTATGATTTTGTTTGCCCTCAGGGAATTTAAACAATGGATATCATTTGAGGTTTTGTTTTCCCTCAGTGAATTTAAACAATGGATACCATCTACGATTTTATTTTCCCTCAGCAAATTTAAACAATGGATATCATCTGCGATTTTTTTTTCCCTCAACGAATGTAAACAATGGATATCATCTGCAATTTTTGTTTTCCCTCAAAAAATTTAAACAATGGATATCATCAACGATTTCTCTCCTTTTCCTCTGTGATTTTTTTTTTCCCTCAGCGAATTTAAATAATGGATATCATCAACATTTCTCTCCTTTTCCTTTGTCATTTTTGTTTTCCCTCAACGAATTTAAGCAATGGATATCATCAGTGTTTTCTATCCTTTTCCTCTATGATTTTTGTTTGCCCTTAGCGAATTTAAACAATTGATATCATCAGTGATTTCTCTCCTTTTCCTCTGTGATTTTTTTCCCTCAACGAATTTAAACAATGGATATCATCAGTGATTTCTCTCCTTTTCATCTGCGATTTTGTTTTCCCTCGGCAGATTTAAACAATGGGTATCATCTGTGATTTTGTTTTCCCTCGATGAATTTAAAATGATGTGTATCATCTGAGATTCTCCATTCTCTCAATGATTTTTAACATGTGTACCCCCTGCGATTTCCCTTAATCTCCTCTGCATAATGCACATCAAAAATTTCCCAGCACATGTGATGTTCGCCCTGTGCCTTCCCTTATTTCCCTTTGTGTTTTGCACATCAACACTCTCCTAGAAAATGTGATTTTTGCCTTGCTATTTTACCCTTGATTTTATTTGTGTTTTATGCATGCAAACTGCCCAGCGATCAGTGAATCTTTGAGCTCATTCTCTGGTGAAAATCTACATTTATCTACCATATTCTCTGTGTTTTTGATATGTTAGTACTTACCCTGTGTGTGGAGGAATCCCATGCAATTATCTACCATGTTTCTCGGTGTTTTTGTATGCAAGTACTCACCCTGCGTGTGGAGGAATCCCATGCGAATTTCTACCATCTCTCTCCACATTTTGGTTTGTAAGAATACTTACCCATAGTGATTGTTATTATAATGATGTGACATGTGCAAGAAAAATTTAAATGGTTAAGTTAGTTTTTTTTTTGGAGCATTTTATTTTACTTTATTAAGAGGTACCACTAATCTAGTTGCTACATTAATAATCCATGTATCCCTCCTTATGTTGATCCCTTTTACCTACCACCCAATAGTAAGGAAAAATGGTTTACCCATAGGAGTGGTTGAAATTAAGTAATTACTTAATATAGGTTGTATTTACTAAAATAAGTGGACCCTAGGAATTAAATACCACTGGAACCCCTTTTTCTTTGGAGGGTAACACTTAGTATTTTCATGTTCGACTGATTGGGTAACTAGAATACTCTCGCACAATTGATTGTGTGAATATATGTTTGTTTTAGAATATGTTTATTTTGCGCCATGAATATTTGAGTTGATAATTATTTTTCACCATGAATAAATGTGATGTATGATTGGGTATTCAATAAGATTTCTTTGGCGCCATGGAATAAAACTATTGATTTCTCTTGCACCTTGAACTTAATGTGATTGGATTTCTTGCGCATTAAATAAACATAATGATTACTCTTACGCCCTTATTGTCTAGAAATTAGTTTACTCTTTAGCATTTATACAAGGTTGATTTAGGATTTTTGCAATCAATTTACTCTTGCACCACCAAAAATGTTAATGAATAAATCATTGAGTGATTGATTTCCCTTGCGCCATGGGTCATGTTGATGATTAAGAAATCAGATTGTTTGCGCTATGGACTAATGATGATGCCTAAATGATTACATTTTAGATTACTCGCGCACATTGTAATAATGTTGATGTGTGATTCCTAAGTAAATGGATTAATTGCACGCATTGAATAATGTTGATTTATGTTTAATCTGGTAATTAGGTCATGCACGCACCTTGAAAATAATGTTGATTATTGTTGAATTCAATGATTGATTAATCGTGCGCCTTGAAATAAAGTAGATGTCTGCTTTTGTGCCTTGAAAATAAAATAAAGTTGATTACATTGCACCTTAACTTATGTCGATGTATGATTGATTTAATAATTAAATTCGCTCGCACCTTGGAATTTGTGTGATGTGTGATTGGTTATTAGAACACTATTGCACCATTGATTATCATTGATGTTGTTGATTTAGCTAGTTGGTTTTTGGACTTGATTGTGTTAGTGGGATGTAGACACCTCCTTGTTCCTCAAAATAGTCACCGGCCCTGAGACCTTAAATGGTCAAAATCAATCGGATGAATCCTGGGATTGAGCGTTGCTTATGTGTCTTGGAGGTCCTAAACTTGCATTGTAGGTTGGGCAGGTAGTTTCTATGTGTTATCTTTATGTGATGAGTTGATCTTGCATCGTCATTTATGATACTTGTTGATTTTTTGTCATTATCTAATGCAATGATGTGTTAATTATGTGTCGGTACTAATTATGATTGATGCGTTGGTTGTGACGTTATGGATTACAACGATGAGTCGCTTGTAATGCTTTTAATTATGATGTCATTGATTAGGTGATGCTATGAATTATGTGTTGACATTAATTTCCTAATGCTTTAAAAAAAAATTTACCTTTTGTGCTTTGCTTTCCTAGTCGTAACGGAGGAGTTGTTACAAGTACTAGCTTCCATTAAGATATGGTATATAGTTAAGCTTATCCCTAATGAATACTAATACATGACCTTTGATTATCTATTTCTTATGGATATAAAATACCATCATTACCTACTTAAGATGATATGTGATTCATTACTATCACCATCTATAACATATGACTACAGTACTCATGATACTATTATTGCCAAGTAGTTTAACGTATGAGGTTATTGATTACTAGTACTTGTTTTGCAATGGAATATGATGTTACTAATCCAGTACTATCACACTTGTATTGAATGTAATAGAGTGATTCCAAAGCTCACATAAGAAAAAGGGTATGTTGTATTACTTGCTAAGCTGGTATCACCATGGATTTGATCATGTCCTAAGTATAGACATACATAGATGTGTTGTATTACTTCATAGACCTTCTATCATAAAAATA
This sequence comes from Picea engelmannii, assembly GCA_009831015.1. Lineage (NCBI taxonomy): Eukaryota > Viridiplantae > Streptophyta > Pinopsida > Pinales > Pinaceae > Picea > Picea engelmannii. Next base: position 16,998 of record WSFP011436060.1, read on the forward strand.
ATATTGCTATCTCTTATTCATATGTTCATCGATAAATCTCACACTTTTACTCGACCAAGGCTATATTTATAGTTTAAATACCATTGCTAACTTAACCTCCTGGATATATGTATAGTAATCCCATTGATCAGGTAGCATGATGGATATATGGATACTAATCCCATTGCTAAGGTAACATCATGGCTATACTTCTATCATATATGTCCAATTTGTTCACTTGATTACAAGACATTAACCGATGAACCTATGTTAATCAAAGCATACGGGTGAATAAGGAGAATCCACGTTACTCCCTACTTAAGGGGCCATATCAAATAGAGATCATATCAAGCTATATAAGAAGAGTAAGACAAGGTATGTCATTATTATACATATTACTTAGTACCTGTACCATGTAATGTTAATGGAAATCATAAGTATTACCATAATAACAAGGAGCTTAAGCAATGGAGTTAAGTGTTATGATGATTACTATAAGCTAGGTTCTGAGTACTATCCCTAAAATTATTACACATATTCCTTGCATGGTAACCTTATGTATTACTTACATCTCTATTCAACCAGTGTTAGTTCCAGTTAAGAGCTTAAACTAGTATGATTAGTGTATTTTACATAATAAATGAGGATAATGAGCTATGTTACATGCAATGATTATGGTAAATACAATACATGTTATCGAGTTTATTGAACATTACTTACAACTTAATTATCCCATATAATATGGAAACATCGTGAGCTTAGATTACCATTACAAAGGTTAAGAGATATGGTAATTCCCTAATCACTAGTCATTGTTATTAGTAATACTAGTAGTTACACAAGGCATGGTGATAATAAATAAATGTAAGAACAAGTAACCAATGTTTGATATATACTAATAGTGATAATGATAAGGGTTTTTTTTACTCCTTATGATTGATATCAGTAATATCGTAACTTATTCTATACTAGACTAGAAGATCTAAGTATTTTGCTTGGATCTAAGGTGGCAGATTTTGTTTAAATAACCATCAAGAATTGGTATGGAGAAAATCCACTTGTAGTTGTTGTCTATAATGTATTTGGTGGAAACTTTAGAATTGGACCATTTCCATTATTTTCACAAGGTGTGAGGAGATTGAAGGGTAAACTTGAGAACAAGGTCATTTGTAATCAAACCATCAATTCTATTCCTAGTTATTAATTACCAACAAATGACTCATAATAAAAAGAAATAACATAATAGAATATTAAGAACATGAACAACAACAAGAAGTACTCATATTTCTATAATGTCTTCTCCCTAGATGCAAATAAACAACATTCCACCTAAATATAGGCACTCTATCACACTCATCCCAATTCCTAGATTCCACAGATAATGAACTTTTGAATTTTGAACCACAATAATCCCACTCAACCAACCACTCATCAACATCTTACAAGTAAGTAAGACCTTTATAATCATGTATCATACTTGTGATTATCTTTGAACTACTTGAACATTTATACAACAACAAAACTTTGACCATACACAATACATATGGAATTTCCTAATGGCAAGGCATAGTGCACAAAGTTTGTAATGGAGTTGGTCATAGCAAGTGAAATATACTAAGAATTCCCAAAGTTGTAATACCACTAAGTTGGTAATATGATTTGTTGGAGACAACATATATAAACTAGTATAGTTATGTGGTGAGGGATAGGGTTGAGCTAGACAAAATCATGTTGGGAAATTTGTAAGCAAAGATTGAATTATTTGGAATATTGTAGAAGCATTATGATAATGTGACCCATCATTCTAGATGATATCCTTGTATGGAATATAGAGATACCCAATTAGTGTCTAAATGTTGAAGTATGAAGGCATATAATTGTGTCCTACACCAAACATAGACTGTGTATTACATGGTAGAAACCCATATGTAGAAATTATCTTCAATGATGTGTCATGTGTGTAAGAAACTTGGTTATCCAATCCATATGATACAGATCAAAGTGATATGTGAGATGATGGAAAGTGGATGAAGTGTGTGGTTACCCATGGAAATATAGTAATAACCTCTAAGAAAATCACACATTGTGTTGTTGTTGTGATTAAGTGTGCACCTTGTGGTGGATTTGTGATGGAATATTGAGTTGCGTACTCATCCATAAGTAGTGTGGCTCCAATGCATGGATCTATATTTAGAGAATGGTCATAAGATAAAGAATCTAGTTGTGCTTAGTTTGTTGAGTTTTGTAAAGGTGTTGTCAAGTGTACTAGAGGGATTCTTTTTGTGCAAGGTGAGAGTAGGGGAGTGTTAGTACAAAGGGAATGAAAGAAAATGGGTAGTGGATAAATAGAGGAGTTTGTATGGTGCATAGGATAGGATAAAAAAGAGGTTAGAACATTATCTAGGTTTAGGGTTTATGAATGGGTAGTAAGGTGCTAAGGTATCTTAATGATAGTAATATAAGGTACATGTATAGATGGGGATACCCATTGGTAAGTTAAGGAGAGAGTCTAAGGTGGATCTTGATGCATTGGTGTTTTGGGTGGGATAACATATAAATAAAATCATTTATGCGTTCTTTTTGGTTGAAAAATAACTTTATTAGAGAGAGGGACGTTGATAGAGGTTAGTTCATAGGTTTTACCATCTTTAAATAACTTATAGGATTTCTGGAAAGCATTGTATAAGGATTGTGTTGGAAGATTCCTAATAGAATATCAAAATAGTATAATGGAGATATTTCATATTCAATGATATCTTTGAAGGGTCTAGTGGAAAAAGTTATTGTGCAATGTTTATTAACAACATGTGAGAATCACTTGTTAGACCCCAGATAAGATGATATAGAGAGGGATGGGTCATGGTAGGTAGTTGCAGTCATTCCATAAGGTTATGGAAAATGATTTTTCTTGTTTTATATTGTTGTTGTCAAGGATGATTGTGGCTAATTGATTTTTGACCTAGCAGTTATGAGTGAAAAGAAGATCCAGAGATTTGGTAATATTATATTTCATCATTAAGAGTAATGAAGGATCTATAGTGGTAGGATTGAGGAGATGGATAAATTTGAGTTTCAGTTGAGGGGTAAGGGATGGTGGGGAATATACATAGTATAGGGTCAATTGTTTAATGTATAATTCTTTGGATGTGGACTGATGTTTTAATGCACAACAATTTGCAAGAAAATGTGATTATATTTCATGGAACTAACACCATTGATTTGGGTGAGAGGAGGAAGGGATGATGAAATTAGTGTTTGAAGGGAAGGTTGGTTGAGGTACAAAAGTAGTATTAGGGTTGTGAGGTTGATGGTTAGGGTTAGGGTTACAAGAGAGAGGAAAACAAGGGTGTTTGTGAATCTCACATTCAATTTCTAGGACATATATTAAAGCTTGGTCAAGGGTTTTTCTCTTAAATAATCTGACTACATAGAAAAACACATCTCACAAATAAAATTTAATTTGAGAATAAGTACCTCATAATTGGTTTTTGAATATGTTGAATCTGGAGTTTTTAAAGAATTTAATATTATGTTGGATGTTTTGGCTGGGAACTTGGTGAAGCTATAACCACCTACACATCATATTGGATAAATATATTGGAGGATAGAAACATTACCATAATGCTTCGCAAAAGGTGTTTCAAGTAGTAATGTACTTGCAATAGATTTGGAAGAAGAATCGTCATTGATTTTAATGTAACTAACTAATGCATGAAATAATACTACACAATGTAACTAACTAATGTAACTAAAAATGTAACTAACTAATGACGCAAGAGAAGTAAATTATTTATACCTTGTCGAAAATGCATTGTGGATCATGGAGGTGACATCCCTTGAAACCTTCATTTGACAAATACAATAATAGGCTAAATGAATGAATGATAACTAAACATATATAATCTTACATTTGACAAAGAGAATTAAACGTTATGACTGAATAATAATTAAACATGTACGACACTCTATAAATACTAAAGGGGAATACCTCATGAATGAGCTCCTCTTGGTTTCAAGAATAATTTATTATCTACTAAACAGGACCAACCACGTGAAGGTGGAAGCTCATCCCCCCCCTTGCATCACTCTCAATTCCCCAAACC
>ML867655.1:8505-21079 GCA_009831015.1 Picea engelmannii
AGGAAGAATGGCCCAGGGTGAGGAATGGTCCATGCTCAGAAATCAGAAACAATCCTTCTTCCTTGTTTGAGAAGAATAGGGCAGATAGCCCATTGCTGATGAGGGCAAATATTCTTTCAAATCTCACAAACGTGAGTGAAAGATTGGCCCAGATGATTCCGTTTATTGTTAACAATATTTTCTGTGTAGGATGGCATCAAATGATTGTTATGGAGACTACCTATCTCCAGACAGTAGAGATATACTACTGTGGTGGATATGTTCCACTATTTTGAGGCAGATATTCTTTCAGAGCTCACAGATGTGAGTGAAAGATTGGCCCAGACAAATCAGTTTATATCATAACATTGTTTCTGTGGAGGTTGCTATCAGATGTTTGTTATGAAGACAATAGATATAGACTACTGTGGTGGATATGTTCCACTGTTCGTGAGGCATATATTCTTTCAGAGCTCACAGATGTGAGTGAAAGATTGGCCCAAATAATTCAGTATATATCATAACATTGTTTCTATGCAGGTTGTTATCAGATGTTTGTTATGAAGACTATATGACAGTAGATGAAGACCACTGTGGTGTATATGTTCCACTGTTTGTGACTATATGTTGCTGATCAAGTACTTGTGTGTTACTTGGTGTGGTAGTGAACCACTGGATTGTAGTTATGTACTACTATGGATAGACACAGTTGTGTTCTATTTCTGTTCTAACTGCCTTGAAGACTATCAGGAGTTTATTGAAAAATAATCACCATCTAGACGAATGATGAACAAAGATTTTTCCAGACGGAAATTGGTTCAAAGCATTTACTCCTCTAGATTATAAGAGTGACTCTTGTATCACTCTATGGTGTGAGTGACTTATCCAGCATCATGTCTAATTACTCAGATGAAGTATGGTTCTGAGATATGATGCAGCTGATGGTGATGATGATGCTCATGATCTAGTCATGAAATAGTCTAGACGACTATATTGATGCTATCGGGTAAATGGTATGTTTTTGTGCTCAAGACCATTACCTGTAATACCTCCCTAGCTAGGAGGGAGTGTTGATATTATGGTAGCTGCGGGAGGTATTTACCTCCACGTATGAACCTGACGAGAATAGAAGACTCCGGGAAGCAAGAGAAACCCTAATGAGTTGGCTAATAACCCTAGAAGTCTCGTCGGCTCAAGAAGATAATTTATATTAGGTTATTGGCCTCCAAGAGAAGAAGTCGACCAGAAATAATAATAATATACTGAACAGACACATATCCAGAAGGAGAATTCGGCCCCAACAAATCTGGCAGAACCACTATAAATACAGGGTGCCAGTTCTCATTTGACATAACACAGTAGTTGCAGAGAGCCAGTTCTGCGCATTGCATTTCCCAGTTTGGTGCGCACGTGTGGAGGAGTGTTGCAGGTGCAACTGCTATAGTAGCCAGTTTCAGTGTTGGCTTGGATTATCTCTTGGCTAGGGTTTGGACTATCTGATCAACTTTTTGTGATGCACTATCCTTGGGGAAAGGTGCGCTACCCTTTGTTTGGCTATCTAGCCTAGGGTTTGCTTCCGGAGAAATTCTCAGTCAAGGTTAAGGTGCTCGGAGGGTGGCTTCGGCCTATGGTTGGGTGACGAGGGTATTGTCAATGGTAAAATGAGCACACCATCTTCTATATTCTAATAGGGGTAACTAAGGATATGATGTCTCGAGGCCCACAGGTAGCAGAGATGGAGTGTTGAGAGTTGGATGGACACCACAACCCATAGATCCCCTAGTCTTCACCACGCTTCACCATCATCATCAGTAGTAGAGCAACGTCCATCACACCAGCCTGGTCCACATAGGGAAACAAGTCTTTCTTCATGAGGTCACTAGTCAAGTCTTATGGTGAGTATTGTTTTAATATTTGGGGCATGGATAAGTTTCAAAGGATTCTTTCGGATAATGAAACGTTTTCTCGGAGGTTATGCTATTTACCATTTCTCACTTTGGTGGTTATCGTAAGGTTTCTAGTAAGTTTTCCACCCTCGGGGAAAGGGGTGCTACTGGGGGTCCTTCTTGATGGGCCATCGTGACATTCCCAATCATCTTTTATCACTTTTCATTTTCATTCCTCTCCATATCCTCATTTTTTGGGTTTTTGGGTTACATGTACCCCCAAAAGGGGCTTGTACCTCATTTTCTTATGGGAAGAAAGGGTTAAATGGCCAGAGGTGGTTGCAGCTAGTGTCAATAAATAAATAAAAAAGGAAAAAGAAACCATGATCAAAATGCAATGGCAGGGATACAAAGGGACGTAAAAGTCGTAGTCAAAAACTTGAGCTCTACCTTTCTAGGCACCCACCCTAAGTCCTAAGTGAGAATGAACACATCACCAATTTGAAAAGGACTTATGAGTATCCCACTTGAAAGGAAACACATTTAATGCATAAGATCAAGAAACCTTGTAAAGGGGACATGCAAATTATCTAAAGAAAATAAAGAAAAAGACAATTATAGGGCCTGGAAAAAGGTTGCGCCCCAAACGAAAGGTAACTTGAGGATGTAGCGTACACTCCACAAAGGCACCCATGAAAATGAGACCATATGGGACCCTCACATGTCAATGACCCCATGCCCAAAAGTCTCTCCCTCATCCAATTCACATTCATTACATGTCCTAGATAGGGTTCACCCAGGAAACACTCCTCTACTTGGGAAATTGGCTTACCCAATAGGACCTTTTGATAACCCTCCCGTATCTAAATTTGGTTAATTGCATAAAGTCTCTGAGCACGTGTTTAATTTGAAAGGGAGGACCCAATGTACTTGTTTGGGTGGATCTTGTATTAAGATTGATTCACTTGGCATGATTCATATGACTTGTGGACCCTTGGAGGGCATAACTTGTTTGTCTTTGCAGGATCTTGCTTGGTGACATCATTCATGGAGGTGCTAAGGCACTTTGGATCTCCATAGGGGTGTGAAAGCCCATCAGTTGGACACTATACCCCATTGATTAGAGGGCATTGATGATGAGCGTTGCACATTTAAAGGACTTCATGTCTCATGAGGGAAGCTTGGGAAGATGAACCACACATGATGTCCCCCCTTTGGAGCATGATGTCAAGATTAAAGAGATTGATTTGGCATGGGTCTTGCACTTGGTGGAGTTGTGGGACATGTATCCCATATTTTGTGGACTAGTGGGATGATGTGGCACCATGGGAGATGACGCCTTAGCCTTTGGAGGCTATCTCTCCCTACGACCACCCTTGAAGAAGACGTTGGGGACTTAATTCACTTTATTTTGTTATTTTTGGTCATTATTTAGCATATGTGGACAAAAATCAAATGGATTCGGTAAAAATCCATGTAAGGACATAATGTTTGACCTAGAATTAAGGATTTGGTTGTAAATTGGACCAAACTAAGACTTGGGTTTCCTCTATAAATAAGAGGCAAGTCTTTTTGATATTCCATAATTCATAACTTGAGACTTATCTCTCTCTCAAAAAGATTTTGGCCCTCTTTTTCTTGTGCAATGGATTGGTGCGATTTGTCTATTGGGGATTCTTGCTCATGCACTCTTGCTAGGAGGTGATTCACTCTCTTTGGAGGATTGGTTTGTGATCTAGGCTATCTCTTGGTGAATGATATTTGCAGGTTTACTTTGGTTTAAGGGTAAATTTCTGCAATTTTCTTTGATTATATTGCTTAGAGTAACCGTAGGAGGGTTAGTAGTGTCTATCCCCTCCTTCAAGCTAATTTTCTAGTTGAAGAGAAGTCATTCAAGGGTGGATTCAAGGGTTAGGAGGTTCTATCCCCTTGAAAAAATACTTGGATAGGGTTTTGAAACTAGGGGTTAGGATGGTCTATCCCCCTAGCGTTTAAAAACTAGTTTCCCATTAATTTTTTGAGCTAGATGACTTGGAAAAGGTGATGGCTTGGGATCATAAGGGTTTGGGTTCAAGGTTCAAGTCTCTTTTTCTTTTCCATTCTAACTTGTTAATGTTGTGACTCCATCTGCCGAATAGATAAGGCACTAGTGCATTGGAAAATGTGATTAATGCTTCCTTGAAATCATTTGGGTTTTTGATGAATTGTTCATGCTCTAAGCTATCATTTCATACTAATAAGTATTGAGTTCTTGAAGATTTTCTTACTGCTGTAATAACTTTTTATTTACAGCAATGAGGCCTGCAACAAACCCTCTCTCTTACTCTTGTTTACAAACTAAATTACGGCAGAATTTTGTGTTTGAATATTGCAAAGTGATCTACTAATCAAGGGCTACAAATTGACATTCTTATTTTCTGATTTCTGTGGTGAATTCTTGCTGCTATAGAAAATGTTTGCTAATATAATATAGGGTTGTTATAAATTAGCTGATAGGCTGATAGCACTTACCTTACAACCTATTTACTTGTCAAAATTGTTATTCAAATGTTGGAAAATTATCTTTTAGTCAAGGGATTTCATTTCCAATAGTTATTTGCCGACTTTGACAGTGATTTCTTGCTGCTGTTGCGAATATCTGATACAACCATTTAGGGCTATTTATATTTTTTCTGATAACACTGACTTACAACCCATTTCAACTGTCAAAATTGTGGTTTGAATATTGGAATATCATCTACTAGTCATAAGCTTTCATTTGCTATAATTTGTTGGTGATTTTGATGGTAAATTCTTGCAGCTGTTATTATTTTCTCTTGCTGATGTGATCTTCAGTTTGCTGCAAAATTTTGAGACAAAAAGCTTTCTTGTTGTTTTCCCTAGTGTTTCGGGGCTACTTTACATGATATTTGATCTTGGGATAACTGTTCTAACATTGGTTTTGTAGGTACTTTTATAGCGCAAGTTGTAGGTTGGGCAAAGCCCAACCCAACCACAAAGCAAGTGCCACAACAATGGGAATCCTACACCCAATGTCACCTTGATGTAGGTCCCACACTTCAAGGGTGACTAGGTCACTCTAGGGAGGCGATCCCGGTGACCCTAGGGGGAATGAGAAGGATGAAGGGAAGTGTAAGGAGAAGTCCCCCGGAAGATCAAGTGATGGAAGAAATGATTGGTTGGAAATGGTAAGTGAAGAGAAGTAAATAAATACCAAGTAAAGAGATAGTTGCCGGTGCACCTATACCTGCCCGAGACACAAGAAAAGACACTTTTCCAACCAAGTATAGTAATGGATCAGAAAGTTAAGCTCGCTGTCCCTAAAATACAGCATCATACAAGTTAGTAAATTAGCAAATAAATGTTACACTAAAGCTACGTTGAGGTGTTAGATTGACTAGCTAGTTAGTAGGTGAGTTAGGTTGGCAAATAGCTAGGTTTAGGCTAGGCATTGGTCAATGGTTTAGGGCTGTCAAAAGTCTGAGTTTTCTGCAGAAAATTGTAGACCTATGGCTGTAGATAACTAAGGCAAATATCAGCAAAGTTAGTGGTCAAATTTTAGTGCTAGGTGGCCCAAAAAATGCGCTCTAGCTAGGAGACTCAGTGGTTGAAAAATGGAGGGAAGTTAGGGGTTAGTTAGTGAGATATTAGCACCTAGGGTTAGTGATTTTCTGTTTCCTAATGGCTGTAGGAAACAAGTTAGTACAAAAATGAAAAATCATGGAAAAAAAAGGAATCCTTAAGGGAGGAAAAATCTCCAAGGCATCAAGATCACTATCCAAAAGAGAAAGCTTGCAAAGGTTGAAATTTCACGTTTGTTGAGGCAATTGTTTTGTATCTCCAATGCAACTTGAAATTGATTAGTGCCTTAGATTATTGGGTAATGGGGTCAAAGAGATGAAGAAGCTTAGCTAAAGCGTTGGGGGTGTACGCCCTTGTAGTTCTCAAGTATAGCTAGGCTTCTTAGGGTCATGCCAAGAGGGTATACACCCTTGTATTTCTCTTGGCAAAAACACCTTGAAAAGCAATAGACCTTACAAAAGTTAAGCTTGGTAAAAGATTTGACTTGCAAACGCCCTAGGGGTGTACGCCCTTGTAATTCCTAGGGTTTTGCAAACCAAAACAAGAATACCTTGGAGGGTGTACACCCTTGTAATTCTCCAAGGCAACTTGTGGATAATAATCTCCTTCAAAACAAGCAAATGAAAATAGCTTGGGGAGGGTGTATGCCCTTATACTTCTCTTAAGGGTTTGACAAGTGACAAATTATAGAATTTAAAGCAAGATAACAAGACAATAAATGCAGATTTCTCTTACCAAATTCATAAATAGCATTGAACGAACCCTTATCTCCAAGATTTAGAACATCCACATGCAAGAGAAAGAGATTCCAAGCCCAACACATCACTTTTCCACCAATAGCCTAGAAAAACTAAGACAAGTGCAAAGAGAGAGAGAAAATTCTCAAAGCTAGCGCAAATTTCAGTCCAATAGCCTCTCACAATGGAAAGGTATGTCTTATCTAAAAATGAAATGAGGTGATCTCAATTTATATCATCCTCCTAAACATAGTTTGTCCACAATTGTCCATAATATTAGGGTAAAACGCAAGACAAGGGGATAACCCTTGTCTTGCCCCTTTACAATAATTTAACACCATTTTACACATAGAAAACCCTAAAACAAAGGTGACGTCATTCCTTGAAGGAGGATGTTTTGGAAAATTGAGCAAGTCGTTGGAGCTGGGCTGCAAAGTAGGGCCTCCAAAGGCCATGTGGCAATCATGCAGAGCCTCTCCACCTCAAAATGCCATGTGTCATGCTTTGTTTCATCATCAACCACCACATGCCCCTCAAATGTGACGTCAAGCCCCTAGGGAGTGACGTTTTTCCCCTTCTGGGCAAGTCGTTTGGCATGCTAAAGGTGGGCTATGTCTATCCAAATGTATCCTAGACCTCCGAAGGCATATTTTTGTCATCTGGCATGTGGGCCTATGTCATCCATCCTGTGGGCTGCTTGCCCTCATGGAAGCCCAAGCTAGGCTTTCTCTTCCAAAACTGGCCACCAACCTGTACCTGCAAGACAAATGGATACGCCCTCCAAGGATCTCAAGTCAAAGCATCATGATGAGTAAATCAAGTCAATAAAAGATCCATTAAAGCATGTATACCAGGACTACATCATACAAACATGTGCTTAAGAAACTAGACGTTTTGCCAAGTTTGGTTGTGGGAGGGTTGGCATGGTACTTCTTTTTAATGGATCAAACCCCCTAAGTCTAGGAACAACCCTATCCGAGTCATGTGAATGAAGTGGAATGGATGGGGGGAGTACTCAATGGGCATGGGGTTCATGATATGCAAGGGTCCATAGTATCTCATTTATGGGTGCCTTTGTGGAGGGTGTGTTGCAGCTTCGTCCATAATGCATTTTTTCCAAGCCCATCAATTGCCTTTTATCTTTCTTTCTTTGTATCTTCTTTCAATATAGCATAGGGTGAGTTGGAGGCCCCTTCCTTGGCATGGTGACCAGGTAACGACAATGTCACACACAAGTACTTTCACGGAGATGAGAAGGTTGGCTCGTGATGAGACCCCCTTTCCCTCAGCCATGCAACCGAGAGCCATTACCCTTGTGTGATGGCCAGAAATGATAATGTCATACCGTTAGATACCCATGGACATGATAGACTGGCTCGTGATGAGACCCCTTATCCTCAACTGATCCTTTAAGCATCTTTATTTATTCTTTTCATGGGGTCCTTATTTTCTTGCGGAGAAGCTTTTCATTGCTTTCTCAGGATCCCATGGGCCAAGCATCTGGAAGGTTCTTTCATTAGGCTTTTATTTTTTTCCAGCTAACTCCCCTCTAGGCCTTCAACCCCTTCTTCCCATGAAATGAGGAATGGTCCCTTCTAGGGTCAATCTACCCCAAAATACCAAGAGATGATGTCATGAGGGGAAACAATGATGGAAAGTGGTAAGTATGGTCGGGAGTGGCATGATGACTCATCAAAGGAATCTCCCATAAACACCCCATCCTAAGGGTGACCATCTACTTGAGTGCCCCAAGCCAACCACCAATATTTAAACAAGGTAAAAGGCATAGTTTCCAAAGCAAATGTCTCATAATAAAAAATAACCTATCATACACAAGTTAGAAAGGCTCAAACATTAAAATGATACCCACCATCATACCTGACTTGTATCGCATGGAGCAAGACCCAAGTGACCTATGGTGGCAAGCTAGTGTGGATGATGACCAAGTGCTGGGTCATTGTGGTGGCTATGTGGGTCTCTAGATGTGCAAAAAGGGATACTACTAGTCATGTGGTCTCTCGACACTCCATATCTGCAACCTGAGGGCCTCGAGATGTAATCTCCTTAGTTATCCACAAAATGGGGATAACAGGTACCTTTCAAGCTCAACTCATATCTTTTCCCAAGGCACTCTTCTTCAATCCCTAGACATATTCATCTAGTGACCAAAACAAGGATCTTCACAAACCCCTTGATCTTCATTCTCCTTTCCTTTGAATTCACCGAGGAAGCATCCCTTGTGGTGAAATCATTCATCCTTGAAACGAGGGGAGTAATTGCTAAGGTGACAGTGGTTCTTACTCCCAGTTGTGTCGCACTAGTGACGATTGTGGTTAGCTTTGGCCAAGCGACAATTTGTGTGATAATTTTTTTGGCAATGTTTCTGGGGAGGATTTTGAATCCTTTCCGATCCCTTAATGACACTTGCACAACCTTTCCCAAATTTTTTATCAAAAGATTGCCTGATGACTCCACCGAGGAAAATTACCCTCGACTTTTGATGAAATTCACATAAGTTCATATGGTGACTCCACTGATGTATCATGGAAACATATTTATATCCAAATGAATGCCTGTTAAGGTGGCGGGATGATTTCCCAAAATTTTATGGTGATCTAGTTTTGGTCGTTGCACATGTTGTCAAATTAACCGAATACATTGGTGAGGGTGACGTGATCCAGGATGAAGTTTTGACGAAATTATTCTAGTTATATTTAGACAAGAAGTAGAGGAATTTGATCAAACATTCTTGCATCTTGTTGTCGCTTAATCCACACCTCGGGTCACGTGGAAGAAATCTTCAATCAACTGGGTGTAGCCTCGGGGGCAAGTCTTGAGTCGAGGTGCTGTCACCTGATTCTCGACTCCTCTGTCTAGACTCTAGCCTAACTCCTAGCGAAGCCAAGAGGGGTAGTCCCTAAAAGAGAATCTAAGGCTTAACTAACTAAGCACAATTATTGTTCTAGGAGTTAATAAGAAAACAAGAACAAATACAACTACTCTAACAACATATATAACACAAATGGAATTGCTTATGCTAGATATATAAATAACTTGCACATAAATGATATAACTTGAAAGCAGATACAAGTGATTGAAAGTAAATGATAAGCAATATAAAAGACCAATACCAAAAGTAAAGGTTGCTGAAAGGATGTATTGCAAGTGCTCTTGGTAAATTTTATTATTAAGGGGATTTGCTTGAATTAGTGGGTTTATTTGTGAAGTGGCTTGATGAATTGCAAGCCACTTTGTGATTGCAAAATGTAAATGTGAAACAAAAAGTAAATCTAATCTATGATTTTTCCCTTTAGAAATTATCCCTCAATTGGGTACAAAGAACAATGCCAGAGGTCCAACGAGGAGAGAACAAATCTCATTAGAGAGTATCTCCCTGACTTTACACACAAGTTCAATGTAGGATCCCAAGTGAACAATAACTAATAAAAAATTGTCCTAGTTAAAACTACTCCACACTGACCAGTTCCCGTTTTGTATGGAACCCAAGATTGAGCAAGCTCATGAGGGTCAAGAACATACTAGGGTTGCCGAGGAGATAGTTTATTTGCTAAATTGAAATTGCAAAAAAAAAGAAAATCTAAACTAAACTAATCTTGAAAATTGAAATCTAACTAATGTTTTGTGGTGCTTGGGTTTATTTTAGATTGATTTTAACTTTGTAGCAATAAAATAAACAAGAGACAACATGCACACCACAAAAAGAGACAGTTCCCCTAGCCCGTGGGGGATTGCAGGCCACGTGGGTTATTCCACTTCTTTATTTTATTTGTTACAATGATTTTGGAAGAATGTTTGTGGTCGTTTATACTTGAGGCACAAACTTACATAGTTGATGGAAGAGTGAGGTTTAGATTGAAGAGAAGGTTGGTTGAGAGGTTCTGGATGCTCCAAATCCTCATAATTTTGGTAGAGTTTCTCCTTGGCTGTCCAAAAACCTGCAAAATTCAGCAAGCTAGATATGCCAAAAGATGCTACAAACCGCTTTGAAAATACATGCAAAAAAGTGTTAGAATTGTACAAAAATTTCTCTAAGCAAATGATGACTAAAAAGTGAGTAAGCTAACCTAGATTTAAGAAAAATCTAACTAGCCTAAATGGATTTTGTTCGCTGTTTGGACAGCGAACAATAAACACTTAGATTAGCTACAAAAAAAGAAATCTAAAATACAAAATTTTGAAAGATTTTTCTTTTAGAAATGATTAAAAAGACAACCTTTCCTAGACTAGATTTATCAAGGATTTAGAAATGATAAACAATGTCTAAATCTAACTTATCCTCGCATGCACGATAAAAATATTTAAGATTTAGATGATAACATAGATCTAGCTATTGCATGCATGAAATGGTAACCAAAAGAATTTTAACTTTGTTGATAAAGAGATAAAAAGAAGGAGCTTGTGGAATTCCTTTGGGCTATGGGGTCCTCTGCTGAATAGTTAAGGGACTTTGGTCCTGAAGATCTTGGAGTAAGTGAGGGATTGAAATCAAATCGAACACCTATCTAATTGAGGAAACCTGTAAAACTTGCTCAATATTGCAAATAATTTGTTAGAAGAGGTGGCTCCTGTTAAAATTAATGCAGCTGCAAGAGCCATTCTCCGGGAGGATAGCAAAGACCCTAGTTGAGATCTAGGGTCCCCTGTGCACTCCTGGGGTTCTTGGTCTGGGACCAAACAGTTATAGCCATGGAAAAAGACCCTAGTTAGGCCCCCAATGTATTGCTGGGGTTCTTGGTCAACGACCAAGCAGTTTGATGGTATAAGTCCTTAGATGTGTTCTAGGGCCCCTGGATGTGTTCCAGGGAATCCTTGCTCGATGCTTAGATTGATCCTTTGTTGTGTACCTTGGTGGATAAATCATAAGACCCTAGTTGTGATCTAGGGCCCCCATATGTATTTTGGGGTATCCTGGTTTGGGACTAGGCAGTTTCTTGGTTGAGTACCAAGCCGAGATGATGTGTGACCTTCTTCTCTCCCGGGATGGTCCACGTGACCTAGGAGCAGTTAAGAAGAAGGAAATGATCACATCATTGACCCTCCTAGTATGCTTGGATGATAAAAGCTTATAAGTTATATCACGAGACTCATGTGGACATTCTGCCATTAAAGATGATCCAGGTGGATATTGGTGGCCACCCACCTATTCCACTTGGACCCCCACCATTGCTTCTTTCAGTTTTTCAGTTTTCGCACAATTTACTATTTTTAGCAGGTTTTTCAGGTCCTGAACTTCTGGGGCCATTTTGAGGCCCTAAACGATGTTTTTTTGGGTATGTTGCTGTCACAAAAGAGCATCTAACAATGCTATTTTACCTCTAGCATTGTAGGCCTCGGATAGATCTTTCCAACGAGCTATCATACGCCTAAAATGGAGATCGTATGCAAAAGTTACGACGCCGGGAAGTTGATGCACCAACTTACCCAAACGGGGCCCACATGACTTTTGGCGCTTCATCTCCCAAGGTTAGGTTTTTGGATGTCTAGGACTTTTGGCATTCCCGTTTATTGTAAAAGGGTCTTCAGAGCCTCATTGTAATCATCTTCTCACGGATGCGAGTAGCGGCCACATCTCTTCTCAGAGATAAGCTACCAGCGCCTAGCTAGTTTATTTCCATTCTGTCTGTAAGCATATTTCAGTCATTTGTTATTAATGAAATGAGGTCTTATTTCCGCTACATCTCTGTGTTTATGTGTATTTCTGTATTTCATTGTGTTCCTACATAAATCCGGATCAAAAGAAGAACTTACCTTTTGACTTTGTCTTATTGTTTTGAAACCCCCTTGCTTGAGTTACGCCCCCCTTAATTGTTGTTTGGGTGTTGGTTTTATTCTTTTCTTCTTCCTAAAGAAAACTAGCCGCCTTGATCTTGAAACCCCTCTCTTAGACTTGTTTTATTTCTTGTTGACTTTTTTGATTTGACATTTAATATTTTAAATGTTAAAATATTAATTGTTTATTGTTAAGTATTAAACCTAACCCTAAAGTCATGGAAAGCAACCTGTTGACCGCCTCTTCAACTAGGGGGTCAACTCCATGTACCATGAAGATGTGCATCATCAGATGCAAACATGTCGAAGACTAATTGGTTCTATAGGGCAATTTTTTGCTCCAACACACAGTTTTGTAAGCGGGATTACCGCACCCCTGTGTGGGTTTATAATGTAATAGGTCTACATGGATCATGTTAGGTCAGTTGCCTTAGGGTTTCTTCATTAGGAGAGTTCCTTTCACTGAGTGTTTTTTATCCTCAGGAGATTAATGTGGCCTAACCAACCTGTTATAACCCTAAAATGCACCATACAGGTTTACCTGGCATCAGGCCAACTCATGCCTCTTCCTAGCGAAAGCCATGCTGAGTAACTCCTCAA
>WSFP011436063.1:0-21079 GCA_009831015.1 Picea engelmannii
TGTGCCTCGACCTGTTGTGTTTGTCTCTCTTTTTGCTAAGTGCTTTGATGTGTTTAAGATAGATCTATTGATGCTTGGTTCTTAGGAGATAAGAATGCATGTTAGATCTGATATGTAAGTTTCTTAGTGCTTGATCTATTGAATCTAATCTGTTGCATGTTGCTAAGTGATGAAACTATCCTAGATAGAAGTGGTTATTGTGATGTTATGTGTTATCCGCGAAGTGAGAAAAGGGTTGATTCTAGTCAAACTATTAATGTTAAGTGTTGCACGAAGTGTGTAATCATAGATTTGTGTCCCTGCTAAGGCTGTAGACATTTGATTCCTACAACCACCCCTACCTCTACCTCAGGTGAGACTTCATCTGCTTCGTAGGTGTTGTTGAAAGGGCCATCAGTTAGGGTTTTGTTGGTGCACTCTTGAGTGTTGAACCCTGGGTCTGCCCCTGTCCTGACAAATGGTTCCGTTGTCGAGACCGAAACTGTGATTGTTGGGAACTAGAGAAGAATAAGCTTTGTGCAAAATAATCTCTGTGCGTAGATCTGTGCCTTAGTGCACAGCATTCTACTTGACCTGTGAAGCTTTGTGCCGAGAAAAGAGGTCATATCTACAAGAAAGAGAGGTCAGATCTGCGAGAAAAGAAGTCAGATATGCAAGAAAGAGGTAAGATATGTAATCTTTGTGCTTTGATAAAGGTAAGAATAGTTAAAGAACTTAGATATAAAAGCTTTGTGCTCTATAGAAGTAAGATAAGTGGAAATTTGTGTTTCTGAAGCATGAATTTAGGTATGCTTGATAGATTTTGTCCTAGCCTGAAAACTAGGGCATTGCTAGATGAAATAAATATTGATATGAATATATCTGATAAGACTAATGATATATATGTTATACCTCTGCATAGAAAGAATGTTTAGACTAATAGATGGATGCAGGATCCTAGAAAGAAATTTTTTCAGGCTAGCTACCATGATCCTAGTAAGCAGTACAGAAGAAGTTGGGGATGATTTAAGAGAAAGAGACGACTAACCCTATGTTACAGTTGCAGAAAACTAGGGCATCTAGCTAAGGAGTGCCCTGGTGGAAGAACCAGTTGTCTCTGTTGCAATGCTTTGGACCATGAAGTATTAGATTGCCCTAGAATGATTGCTAATCTTGAAAGAATGAATCTGAAAGAAGAAAACCCTAAGGCAGATCCAGAAATAGCAGAACCCCAAGAAGAATCAGAGAAGATGTTACTACAGATGAAAGAAACAGTGAATGATCACTGACATGTCAGGCTATCAGAAATTTTTAAGGAAAAAGAATGCCTCAAAGTAAGAATAGGAGACTTTGACATTGATTATGTTTTGGATGAGGAAACACAAGTGAATGTTATGACAGAAAGAACTTGGGAAGCTTTAGGAAGACCTGATATGATCCCTTCACTAAGTGAAATAGGGTTATTCAGAGGAAAATTGGTAAACCTATGTGGAAGGCTGACTCAGATATCTATGAATGCTAATGGAACTTTGACAGAGGAAGATTTTGATATCATCAAGTTTATTGAGGCCAGCACCCTTTTTACTATGTTACTTGGAAATCCTTGGATTAAAAGAGATCAAGCTAGAAAGAAGGAAGAAGAAAAAGTTTTAGAACAACCAGAAGGATCACGCAGTTGATTGAAGAACAAGAGGATAGATCAAAGTTATATCACACTAGGAGCCCAGATGTCGAAGTTATCAGAACACCAGAGGACTCACAGAAGACTGAAGTCTCTATCACAGATAAAGAAGAGATGTTATCCATGAACCCTAAGAAAGAACCTCAGCAACGTGAAGTGACTACATCCAAGGAAGATAGGAATCAGAACAGGAAAAGAACCACTGAGACGAAGCTCACTGGAAAGAAGGCTAGAAATTTAAGTAAGAAGAGGGTGAAGATTGAAAAACTACAAGAGATTCTAGATGGAACATCGCAGAAAGAAAAATTACAGAATTTGAACTTCGTCAGGATATCAAGACAGCAACCTATGGCACTTCGCCATGGCGAAGCGATATAGCCATTGGAGGCCAATATGTCCATTCGACTGCCGCTCTGAACAGATCAGAAAAAATTTATGGGTCACTACTAGACCGTTGGCCAGCACCAGAACGGATAGAACAGAGTTAATGGAGGCTCCATACCCATTGCAAGAAGGTCGTTGCCGAAATCCTTATTTAACCCATCACGCCCTACCTGAATAACACTTTTTCCAAACTAAGAATTTGAAGCCCGTAGAACTAGTGACTGTATACTCTGATCATTGCAAGTAGATTATTCATCCTAGTGCGGTATCTTAGATCATCGTGGCCCTGATTATATTTTCCAAGCTTATATGTCGAACGAGCTCAGCACTGCTGAGAATGTAGTTGAAGAATTTTTGATTGAATTAATGAATGAGAGAGTCATGTCAGAAAGAAGAACGTCCACTGGTATTCAAGCATCATGCACGATAGGAGTACAGGCCTCCCCATCGACTGCTTGAGCAGGGACATCTCGAGCCGGTGTAGAACGAAGAACTAAGCACAAGGATGACATCGCAAATGCCAATATTATCCCACACATTCTACCGATATAATTACCCCCTCTAAGTGGTTCCATCAACCGTGATAGCGTGCCCCAAGAGTTTGAGTATGCTTTGATCACTGTGTACCTTTTGAAAGGAGTGCGCGCAGTCCGTGCTGACCAGGATAAGCTTGCAGCATTGAAATTTAGTGATTTTAACCTCAGAGATCGTAAAGCTTACAACATGTTAGCTCTGCATAAGTACTTAACTAGAACCAATGGCAAGAACTCTAAGATTTTTCCACAGTCATGGACCCATAACATTGCACAGTCCACACACCTTAATGTAATGAAGATCCCACACTTCAGGAGACACCAGGAAGTCAACGCATGTGTCAATTTGTTGTTGTCCTGCTACCACGAAGGATACTTATGGCTAGACCGTCGTGTCACTGTGGCTCTGACCTTGATCAATTGGATCACAGGACTTAGTATGCAAGGTCCTGACCCATAGGAGTTTTACCCAGGAAATACATTGGATCGCGTTCTTGCATAGAAGATTAAAGAGACTTATGGTGATGTTGTGAAGGGAACGCGAGGCTACAAGGTAGCCTCTATCCAAAATGGCGCAATGCGCCTTCCCTATCAACTGATTGCAGGCAAGATATTTCACAAGAACAAATCAACACAAGTGACTGGATTTGTAGTTGGCCTCACAGGGAAGTGCGTCGAGGGACTACAGATGAAATGGGCATAGTATCTTGTAAACCAGCTAGAGCTTGATTGCATAGAAGCGCAAGACCAAGGGTACGAGTTCCACTTCAGTTGGTTACTCATACTAATCGCCTTCATCGCTTGGGAACTACTAGAGGGTGCCACTTTCCTAGATATTGAACCCTTCAAACCACTGGCCATGAAGTTCTGAACGTTATGGTACTCTAAAGACATGAACAAATAGTGGCAGTCCAATGCCATCTTCCATGCCTATTACAACCAATTGAATAATACAATCCAGTCTACACCGCGCATCACCTTGAACACACTTCATAGGTTAATACCTTTGATGAAGTTCAGCACAGATCACCACTTTATATACCTAACTCCACACTCTGATGAGAACCAAGAACAACTTCAGTCTTATTATAACTTGACAGAAGAATACTTGGAACAGATTACCAAAGAATGGTCGACGGACCTCCTTGTTTCAGGGGACCCCGCAGAAATGTCCGACGAGGAGAACTCTGAAGCTATGCTGAATACACCTGGGCCGAGTAAGACTAAGAAGGATGTTGAAGTTCAAGATATCCATAGCACATCTATGAATACCACTTCAATCTCACCTACGCAAGGAGGTGATGGTGAAGAACTAGGTAGGACAGAAGTCGAGCAAAATAAAGGTGAGGTTACTCCACCTAGAGAAGAGGAGGATCCCTCCAAGAAAAGGAAGACTACCCCACCAAAGCCCTCATCCCGAAAGAAATCTAAGGCTACCCAAACTACATTCAAGACTACCCTCACACCAGATAATTTCAACTTCTTAACCGTTACAGTGAATGATGCTTCACAAGAGATTGCAGAAAGACAAGAAGTGAAGCAGGAGGAGCTATTCAGCCAAATCAAGAGCGAACTTCAAGGAATGCAGGAGATACTCCAGTCTAATTGAGTAGCTTCTACTTCTCCCTTGGCAATTGCAACAGTAGGAACAGATGATGAGCTCACCCAATTACATCAGATCACCGATAAAGTCGAAGCTCGCCTTCGACGAGCTCAAGAAGATACAGCGCAAGCCACCCAGGATTTATCGCAAGTACAGAATGCACTTATAGAAAAACATAGTAAGGAAAATCAGGAAAATATTACCCTGATAGCGAAGTGGGATGAGGAAAAAGCACAGTTGCTAGCAGATCAACTTGAATTACAAGAAAAGGTTCACAAAGCATTTCACTTTCTGACGGTCATAGAAATAAAGATTGAAGAACGTGTTTCACAGCAGGTGGCACAACTTGAAGAAGTCATCCAACAACTTCAGCAGTGCATCACAGATCTAGAACTTCGTACCATGCCTGAGAATCCTCAATAAATAAGAGATATGAGAGAGGCAACTGCTCGTAACAAGTTCGATTGATTAAAAACCTTTTCCTTAGAATACAAACAGTTATGCACTAGAAGCACCCAAACTCTTGAAAACCTCGCAGAGAATTCAGAGTTGCACGCATTAAAGGTACAGATCCAAGAAGAAACGCAGCACGCAGAGACACTACAAGCATAAATGAAAGCCTTGACCCCAGTTGAAAGAATGAAGAGGTTTACAGAACAATGCACCACCCAGCAACAAGTACACACACTGCAAAGTAAAGTGATGGAAGTCTCCCAATGACTTCATCCAATCCAAGAAAAGGCATGCCAACTATTCATCGATGTTGAAAGCCAAGGAACCAAGCTTGAACAAATTGTCATCACCACATAACAACACCTGGAAGGGCCAGTAAATGACGCAGTGATCCAAGAATTCACTGTGCAAGAGGTTGTCACACTACAACATGTTAAAGAAGCTCAAGCCAAGCTCGAGGCATTTGAAGCAAAATTGTGCAGACTTGAGTGACTCAGGACGAGTCACAGGTGAGTGTTGGGGGAATGTTGGCCCTTGACCAAGTTTTGGGGAATACTTGGTCATATTTGACCATTTTGGGACTTCGACAACCTGTCAAAGATGGAGCGCGACGCGATGCAGAGATCACGGGATATCGGCCCACTTTGGGTCCTTTTTGGGTTTTTGGGTTAATGTAACAAGAAAGGGACGTCGGCCCATGGGTTTACCCACGCTTAGGCCCACTTTTGTATGTATAAATAGATGCATAGGAGAAGTAAGTAGGAGGTGATAAGTTGGATCCATGTGATCAAAGAGTTGTGAGTAAGCTAAGTGCTAGTAATTACTGTAAATGCTCTATGCATCTTTTAAGAGGCTAAGTGAAAGATATTGTAGAAGGCTCTGTGCTTTTAGCGCAAGGAAGAAGGATCTCGCGAGTTGTGCAGATCTTTTGTCCTGTGCAAAGTAAGGATTTTTGAAGCTCTGTGTTGTAACTGCTTGACCGAGATAATAAAGAAGAAGACTTTGTGGATGTAGCCCCAGGGTGGGGGTGAACCATGGTAACTCTGTGTGTTGTGCTCTGTGCCTCGACCTGTTGTGTTTGTCTCTCTTTTTTCTAAGTGCTTTGATGTGTTTAAGATATATCTATTGATGCTTGGTTCTTAGGAGATAATAATGCATGTTAGATCTTATATGTAAGATGCTTAGTTCTTGATCTATTGAATATAATTTGTTGCATGTTGCTAAGTGCTGAAACTATCCTATATCTAAGTGGTTACTGCGATGTTTTGTGTGATCTGTGAAGTGAGATAAGGGTTGATTCTAGTCGAACTATTAATGATAAGTGTTGCGCGAAGTGTGTAATCACAGATCTATGTCCCAGATAAGGTTGCGAGTCCTGCAACCACCCTTGCCTCTACCTCGGGTGTGACTTCATCTACTTTGCAGGTGTTGCCAAAAGGGTCGGTAGTTAGGGTTTTTTTGGTGTGCTCTTGAGCATTGAACCTTGGGTCTACCCCTATGACAATAGAAACACTTGTGAGGCAGATGCAGTCTCACCTGAAGTAGCTATGAGGGGATTGCAAGACAGAGATGTCTACAACCAAAGGGAATATCAAGTGGATAGAATATAACAGCAACACAACAATCATATATCAAGTATCTTCTTAGATATACTCCGCACAACTATCTATTATATCTAACACATTAATGCATTAACAGTATATCTAATGACAAATAATATAGAATCAATCACACACGAAACAAGATATACGTGGTTCACCCTCTCTCTAGGGATACATCCACAGAACTGTTCTTTATAATGTATTAAGATGAAGCATACAATTCTTATCTGCGCTCTCAGCTAGCGGATCTTCTTTCTTATCCTTTATGTCTCCCCCTTCCTACGCACCCAGCTATAGGACTTGACCTTCGCACCCAGCTGAAGATCTTACAATACTAGAAGGCTCTCACACTTAGCACTTCTCTCTCACACAACAATAATCACTCATATCAACAATACAACTAGATCGAACCCCCTTTCCTCATCTAGGTTCTTATTTATACATTACAATAGCTCACCGACAACCTTAGGTCGAAACCTAGGTGTCAAAACCCTATATGCTAAAACCCTAGGTGTCTAAAACCCTAGGTCAACTTGACCCACATTTTCAAGGCTTCACCAACCTATCTTTCCTTCCTTCTCATGCAGTATTCCAAAGCATCCAATGGTGGATTTTTCTACTTGTTGAGTTGTCCACAATCCTTCTTCCTTGCTGATCTGTCATCCTCGATCTCCTTGTCCAACAACTTGATTTTCCTTACTTTGCTCTGTCTTTTCTGTTCTTTTGCTCACTTCGACCCAGTAACAGTCACTGTGTCTCCCACGCAGTTTGCATTTTTCCTTTTCTTCCTTGATCTTCGCTTGCTTCCATAACCAAGGGCCAACATCACCAATATAGATAAATTTGATGTAGTATTGTCATTGATTATTGCTGTCCTATTCTTACACAAGCAGTTCCCTATTCCATAATACATGATACGTTTGGGCTCATAATACTATGGATTACTAGTAGTTAAGTGATAGAAATTGACTCCTTATGACTCGATACCTATATATMAATAAGAGTTGATACACCTATTCCACCAATTGTGTTTCCCTAATTAATGGGAATGAAGATTAGATCAATAAGAGCTAGTGATATACCAAACCCATTTCACTCTATTTGGATACCTTGTTCAATTCCAATAATCAATAGACTTGTAAATGATGATGATAACAAATCGAACATGTTACTATTTATACATGTTTCAATACCTATGTTAGCTTCTAGTCATTGTAAGATGTGTTTCCATATCTACCAGTACTTATATAGGTAAAGTAAGACCATTTATTTGATTTGAGTAATTATTGTAACTATTACTTCATGTTTCTCTATTAGTAATGGGATTTGAGATTGTATTGGAACCACTTCAAGCGTAGAGCTAATAAGGTATAAATCTTTGATAATTCTTATGTTTCTGTTATGGTAGATTTGTGCTTAGGTAAAGTAATGGTATTTATTGGTAACTAACCAATAAGCTAAACTAGATAGTACAATGTTGTTACTACTAATATGAGTATACAATAAATCCCATAATATATGAAGATTGAATATGTCCTAATCTATTTGCTTATATAGATCTAATAGCATGGTTTCTAAACTAGTACCAATGACACCTATCTTGATTAGGGAAAGATAGACACACTGGTTACTATTAGAGTTATACCTTACCTTGCTTGTTTGATCATTAGGTAAAGGTGATTCCAAGTTGTTACATAGAGAGATAATTGTTGTCGACTCTTCTTTGAGTGCCATGTGTTGATATAAAGCTAAGGATTAGATATATTACTAAGTAAGTAATGGTAATGATTCATGGAAAGGTTTAGCGTGATAACCATAGGATAGTTGAAACCAAACTAGTAACATAGCTTGATTCTATAACATAACCTTGATTGTTGAAATCAATGCCATTTTAAGTATAAAGTGCAATCGATTCCCTTTGTTCACACTTGTTCACCCAGTAATCTCACATCGATATTGGTCAAATTAAGCCTAGAAGTTAGAGTCCATACACATTAACTCAATGGGAATACTTCTATCCATATAGGGTGTAGTCCAAACACATAATCAATGGGAATACTTCTCTCCATATATTCCCTAATTGTTTGAGTAGAAGGAAGTGGTAGCCCAATGAATATGGAGAATACCATATGAATAAGAGATAGCTACGTAATTGCACTCATAAGGAGAAATGATTATACCAAATACATCATATCCACTATAATGAATATGAGATTCATACAATACAAGATCTCTTACTTCTATAACTATGATCTTTATAATACATGGGAATCAAAGAAAGTGGTATAAGATTGAAGCTTAAGTTTTCAATGGATTGGAATGAGCCTGAATACAATAATTGTATATGTTACATACAAGGCTTGTACTCTTGTATCAACTAAGTTTTAATCATTGAATCACAATCTGTAATCTAACCATATTAGCAGTAATCAAATCAACCTTATTAAGAAAGCTTAATGAATGTTACTAGTATAAGTAATGAGTTATGATAATCAATCTCATTAATTAATCAAATAAAGGTGATCATGTGTCTCTACTTATAGTTTATACAGAGAAAGAGTTGTAATCCCTATGTAACAATAGATTAGCTTAACTACCATGTATGTTACTTTTGCTAATACTTATCTCTATCCAGCTTAAGGTAATTAAGCTTACTTAACCTATGAAGTTGACACGAGATTAGGCTTAGATATCACAATAATCAAAGTAATGTAATCAATATGATTTATCAATCTCAGTAATTAGGAAGATACTGAGACTATATCGCATCCTCTATGAAAATACTTATGCTCATGATTAAGTATGTATGTAACTTAGGTATACTAAGAGCTATGAGTAAGAGTGATACTATTTATGAATCAACACCATTATTGATAAGTACATACTCTGTAAGGATAACAATTGCCTAAATGAATCTTGGCTAATTGTTCTAATATGTTCACCCGTGTGGCTTATATTGTGAATATTATAATGGATTAAAGCATAACAGGAAGACTATTACCATTGCTATGATAAGTGATATGATGAAACTAGATGTGAAAGAGATTATTTAAGATTACTTGAGTTGTATTGGAATAGCTAGTTACCATATTTGATTGGTGTCATTAACTTAGTTGTTTCACCTTAATTCTTGGGATATCATGTATGGGATATTACTGATAAATATGACAATACAGGGTTAGTATGAGAACCATTACAGTATTAGTGACATATTATATGAGATTTATGATTACTCGTACTACCTCTATATCTTATTTCATTACTAATTACACCTTACATATCCATTGAATGATATGAAGAGTATTGTAACATCCCACTCTTGCGAGCACATGTTATTGACTTATTCTTTGAGGACACTTGTGTGCAAGTGATCCAGTTTTAGTATATGGTTCTTGATACCAAGTCTGGTTTTAGTGTATGGACTTTTGTATGGATCGAGAAGATACCAAGAAGAAAAACAAGAAGTTTGTATGGATCGAGAAATGCGCAGAAGCATTTTGAAGGCTCAAGGAGTTGTTGACGACGACGTCGATACTAAAATTCCCCGGCGTGGATGAGGACTTCTTGGTATGAACATATGCATCCAAGGAGGGCTTAGGCGGATTCTTGATGCAAGACAGTTGAGCGATCACTTACATCTCAAGAAAATTAAGAAAGCATGAAGAGAACTATGTGACGCATGATTTGGAGTTATTGGCCATTGTGTATGCCCTGAGTGTGTGGACACACTACCTGATTGGATGGGAATTCGAACTAAAAACAAACCACTGTGGTTTACAACACATTTTTACACAAAGTGACTTGAATGCCCGACAGAGGCGTTGGTTAGAATTGCTTAGCGAATACAATTTTGAGATTGCTTACATAAAAGGAACGGTTAATAGAGTGGAAGATGCGTTGAGTCAGAGACCATGCATATTTTTGGTGATACCTCTTTCGAAGAATCTTTGAGAAAGGATTCTAATTGTACAGCATGATGATGACTAGTATAAAGAGGTTAAGGAAAATATCGGGCAATACACCATGTTGGTACCAAAATTTGAAGGATATACTTTGGACAACAACGGATTGATGAGGTAAAATGACCATTTTTACGTACCACCTAATGATGAATTGAGATATTTGATATTAAATGAAGCTCATAGAGCAGTGTACATGGCTCATCCAGGAGTCATGAAGATGAGGGCGGACCTTAAGCCCTTATTCTTATGGAAAGGAATGAAGGCGGACATAGTTAACTACATGGTGAGATGTCTAGAATGTTAGTAAGTGAAGGTTGAACATAAACATCCGACAGGATTACTACAGACACATGCTATTCTGGAATCGAAATGGGAAGTCATTTTGATGGATTTTATTTTTGGGTTGTCGCTGACAGCAAGGAGGCACGACTCGATTTTTGAGGTAGTTGACACTCTGACGAAGAGTACACATTTTATCCCTGTGTGTACGACGTATCAGGCAACAGACATAGCTAGAGTTTTTATCAGTGAGATTATGAGATTGCATGGCGTGCCAAAAAGGATCATATACGTTAGAGGATTAGTGTTTATAGGACATTTTTGGACTAGTTTCCAGGAGGTCTTGGGAACCCAACTTAACTTTAGTACAATGTATCACCTAGAGACAGACGGGAAGACGAAAATAATGAACCAAATCTTGGAAGATATTTTGTGTATGTACGTGATGAACCAACATAAGCGTTGGGAAGAGTTCTTGCCACTGGTAGAGTTTTCGTACAACAACAGTTATCAAAGCACCATTAAGATGGCACCATTTGAGTTTCTTTACGGGTGACCATGTCGGACACCTTTGAGTTGGGATCAACTTGAGGATAGGGTCCTGGTAGGACCATAAGTGATCCAATAAATGAAAGAAAAAATGAAAATGAAAAGACAAAGGATTAAAGAAGCACAAGATTGACAGAAGAGTTATGTCGATGTGCATCGCGTTGACCGTAATTATGAAGTTGGTGACCGAGTTTTCTTGCGGGTGAAACCGCACAAGAGATCGATTGAGTTTGTGAAGGGTGATAAACTCTCTCCTAGGTTTGTGGGACCTTTCAAAGTTGTGGAAAGGAAAGGGCCCATGGCCTATCGACTAGCCTTTCCTGATTCTTTGAGGTGTATGCATGATATTTTTCATGTATATGTTTTAAGACATTATGTTAGTGATCATACACATGTGATTGATATGAGTTCCTTGCAGGTGTTAGACGAGGGTGCACTCATGACAGAGCCAATCCTCATTTTGGACCATCCCATTCGACAACTATGACTTCGAATAGTCGATCAGGTCAAGGTCCATTGGGACAATTATAGTCCACACTCGGCTACCTGGGAGCAGAGATATGATATGCGCCAGCAATTTCCATATTTATTTGATAGTTAGACATTTAGATCTTTTCAGATGCTTCATTTACTGCATTTATATACTGTACAATTTCTAGATGAAGTTTAAAACAAGAGGGGGTGTATGTAACATCACACTCTTGCGATCACATGTTATTGACTTATTCTTTGAGGACACTTGCGTGCAAGTGATCCGGTTTTAGTATATGGTTGTTTGTTTTGCTTATGGATTCCTATGATGATGTTGATGGATTATGATTTATGTTGTATGATATCTATGTATTGACAGATGCTATTGATGAGTTTCCCATGAGTGTGCAGGACACTTGACAAATTGAGTATGTTGATGGCATCACCAAGCCTCCTGGGACTATAGATTGAGTCAGGGAGTGGATTATATTGGTTTGAGTATTTCATTTATGCATATGTGACATATGATCGATTATATTATGATGTTGTTTATGGATCTTTGACAGTGTTTCATTGATGGATGCAGGTTAAGGATTGCTTGATAATCTGACTCACATAAGGAGTAAACGGGACATGCACAGCAACCAGATATTGAGAGAGAGGTGTGGCAGCATCACTGTCACAGCCTACTAGCGCTCCCGTTGTGGCTCGAATTGTAGGTTAACGATTACCTAGTTCAATAGATCCATGATGTCATGAGGGCATACTGAGGCAGTCTCTCACGAAGATTTCTAAGGGGCGCGCAATCAGGAAGGTTCCTTATTCCTTAGAAGCCCTTAGTCTCTCACAAGGTCTCATTAATGGAGTATTGACTCCAAGGGTTGGACAACTACCAAAACCAGTCAAAGGCGAGTGGCACCCTTGGAGTATGGAGTGTGTCTTGAAGGGTATGTCACACAACTAAAATTTGAATCAAAGGTGAGTGGCACCCTTGGAGCACAGAGTGCGTCTTGAAGGGCATGTCGCGTAAATAAAATTTGAGTCAATGAACCTAGGTGGCCTTGAAAACTTTGAGCGAATTTTAAACTTTGTAAAATTTTGAGGACTGTTGAATTAATTAATTTAAGAATGAATTTATTAATCATAATCCCTAATGGTCCAATCTTTTGCAAATAAAAATTTAACTAAGCCTAAGTCTAAGTTAGTGAGAAGACTAAAAACTAAATTTTTAAATTAAATAATGAGGGGATGAAATAAATCAATTTAAAAATCAATAAAAATAAAAATAAATCTAAAAGAGTGATTTAATACACTTGTGCAAGTAATTACCAAATTGTAATTTAAGGTAAAATGGAATAAAGCTAAAGGAATGGCTACACATAGAAAGGAATCTAGAGTCTAGTCTAACTAGAGAACATTCCTATTTTAACTCAACTCAGTTTTAGAAAGGCGTCAATCATTAATGGGGAATAAAGGGAATAAAGGGACAACTAGGAGTGATTTTAGGAGCGCTTTCAAGACGGGTGAGGGAAATTGACTTTTAATTAAATTAAATTGTGGATTTACTTGGGCAACTAAGTGAAAGGGTGACAAGTGTATGGGGGGAATAATTCCTAATTAATTTTTAAAAAAGAATTAAATGTGCAAATGACAAGGTGTCACTAAGGAAATTCTATAAAACAAATGGCGAAGAGGAGGAAAGGATCACACTGGTTATGAGTAAGGTTATATTGCATAAATTCTGACTGGTTTTACTTGTGAGAGTTGGGATACCCATCTTGAGAGAGAGAGTGGTGGATCTACCTTGCGAGGCGAGCTCGAAGCTAGAGGATTCTGGTTGTGTTTTTGCATGGCCCCTTTGCGGATTGGGGAGATAAGGGGGAAGAAGAGTACCCCTAGCATTGGTTGGGAGGTATCGGTGAAGTCTCAATGGTTAGCAAGTGGACGAGGGAAGGGAACGCCAGTCGTTGGTCACAGTATTTTCATTTTAGTTTTCATTGTATTAATTTTTTATTATATGTATGGATTTTAGAATTAGTCTATTGATTGATGGCCTTGGGAAGCCGTGTGACTATCGAATTCTTCCTATGTGACTTTATAACCTTTGCATCCTCTGTGATTTATTAATTCTCTACGTTTTTACAAGCAAAACACTCTGCATTTGCAAGTTAATTCTCTGTGTTGTATTTCTTTCATTGCTCAATGAATTTATACATCATATATCTATGTTTTTACTTGAGGAGTCAAGGATTTGTGCCTTCAATCATTTGCTCAGCAAATTTCACCTTAGTTCTATGTGATTTGTTTCATTACCCAACAAATTTTCTCTCCAGTTATAAACCATGTGTCTTAATCCAATGCTCAATGGTTTCTCTCCTTTTCCTCTATGATTTTGTTTGCCCTCAGGGAATTTAAACAATGGATATCATTTGAGGTTTTGTTTTCCCTCAGTGAATTTAAACAATGGATACCATCTACGATTTTATTTTCCCTCAGCAAATTTAAACAATGGATATCATCTGCGATTTTTTTTTCCCTCAACGAATGTAAACAATGGATATCATCTGCAATTTTTGTTTTCCCTCAAAAAATTTAAACAATGGATATCATCAACGATTTCTCTCCTTTTCCTCTGTGATTTTTTTTTTCCCTCAGCGAATTTAAATAATGGATATCATCAACATTTCTCTCCTTTTCCTTTGTCATTTTTGTTTTCCCTCAACGAATTTAAGCAATGGATATCATCAGTGTTTTCTATCCTTTTCCTCTATGATTTTTGTTTGCCCTTAGCGAATTTAAACAATTGATATCATCAGTGATTTCTCTCCTTTTCCTCTGTGATTTTTTTCCCTCAACGAATTTAAACAATGGATATCATCAGTGATTTCTCTCCTTTTCATCTGCGATTTTGTTTTCCCTCGGCAGATTTAAACAATGGGTATCATCTGTGATTTTGTTTTCCCTCGATGAATTTAAAATGATGTGTATCATCTGAGATTCTCCATTCTCTCAATGATTTTTAACATGTGTACCCCCTGCGATTTCCCTTAATCTCCTCTGCATAATGCACATCAAAAATTTCCCAGCACATGTGATGTTCGCCCTGTGCCTTCCCTTATTTCCCTTTGTGTTTTGCACATCAACACTCTCCTAGAAAATGTGATTTTTGCCTTGCTATTTTACCCTTGATTTTATTTGTGTTTTATGCATGCAAACTGCCCAGCGATCAGTGAATCTTTGAGCTCATTCTCTGGTGAAAATCTACATTTATCTACCATATTCTCTGTGTTTTTGATATGTTAGTACTTACCCTGTGTGTGGAGGAATCCCATGCAATTATCTACCATGTTTCTCGGTGTTTTTGTATGCAAGTACTCACCCTGCGTGTGGAGGAATCCCATGCGAATTTCTACCATCTCTCTCCACATTTTGGTTTGTAAGAATACTTACCCATAGTGATTGTTATTATAATGATGTGACATGTGCAAGAAAAATTTAAATGGTTAAGTTAGTTTTTTTTTTGGAGCATTTTATTTTACTTTATTAAGAGGTACCACTAATCTAGTTGCTACATTAATAATCCATGTATCCCTCCTTATGTTGATCCCTTTTACCTACCACCCAATAGTAAGGAAAAATGGTTTACCCATAGGAGTGGTTGAAATTAAGTAATTACTTAATATAGGTTGTATTTACTAAAATAAGTGGACCCTAGGAATTAAATACCACTGGAACCCCTTTTTCTTTGGAGGGTAACACTTAGTATTTTCATGTTCGACTGATTGGGTAACTAGAATACTCTCGCACAATTGATTGTGTGAATATATGTTTGTTTTAGAATATGTTTATTTTGCGCCATGAATATTTGAGTTGATAATTATTTTTCACCATGAATAAATGTGATGTATGATTGGGTATTCAATAAGATTTCTTTGGCGCCATGGAATAAAACTATTGATTTCTCTTGCACCTTGAACTTAATGTGATTGGATTTCTTGCGCATTAAATAAACATAATGATTACTCTTACGCCCTTATTGTCTAGAAATTAGTTTACTCTTTAGCATTTATACAAGGTTGATTTAGGATTTTTGCAATCAATTTACTCTTGCACCACCAAAAATGTTAATGAATAAATCATTGAGTGATTGATTTCCCTTGCGCCATGGGTCATGTTGATGATTAAGAAATCAGATTGTTTGCGCTATGGACTAATGATGATGCCTAAATGATTACATTTTAGATTACTCGCGCACATTGTAATAATGTTGATGTGTGATTCCTAAGTAAATGGATTAATTGCACGCATTGAATAATGTTGATTTATGTTTAATCTGGTAATTAGGTCATGCACGCACCTTGAAAATAATGTTGATTATTGTTGAATTCAATGATTGATTAATCGTGCGCCTTGAAATAAAGTAGATGTCTGCTTTTGTGCCTTGAAAATAAAATAAAGTTGATTACATTGCACCTTAACTTATGTCGATGTATGATTGATTTAATAATTAAATTCGCTCGCACCTTGGAATTTGTGTGATGTGTGATTGGTTATTAGAACACTATTGCACCATTGATTATCATTGATGTTGTTGATTTAGCTAGTTGGTTTTTGGACTTGATTGTGTTAGTGGGATGTAGACACCTCCTTGTTCCTCAAAATAGTCACCGGCCCTGAGACCTTAAATGGTCAAAATCAATCGGATGAATCCTGGGATTGAGCGTTGCTTATGTGTCTTGGAGGTCCTAAACTTGCATTGTAGGTTGGGCAGGTAGTTTCTATGTGTTATCTTTATGTGATGAGTTGATCTTGCATCGTCATTTATGATACTTGTTGATTTTTTGTCATTATCTAATGCAATGATGTGTTAATTATGTGTCGGTACTAATTATGATTGATGCGTTGGTTGTGACGTTATGGATTACAACGATGAGTCGCTTGTAATGCTTTTAATTATGATGTCATTGATTAGGTGATGCTATGAATTATGTGTTGACATTAATTTCCTAATGCTTTAAAAAAAAATTTACCTTTTGTGCTTTGCTTTCCTAGTCGTAACGGAGGAGTTGTTACAAGTACTAGCTTCCATTAAGATATGGTATATAGTTAAGCTTATCCCTAATGAATACTAATACATGACCTTTGATTATCTATTTCTTATGGATATAAAATACCATCATTACCTACTTAAGATGATATGTGATTCATTACTATCACCATCTATAACATATGACTACAGTACTCATGATACTATTATTGCCAAGTAGTTTAACGTATGAGGTTATTGATTACTAGTACTTGTTTTGCAATGGAATATGATGTTACTAATCCAGTACTATCACACTTGTATTGAATGTAATAGAGTGATTCCAAAGCTCACATAAGAAAAAGGGTATGTTGTATTACTTGCTAAGCTGGTATCACCATGGATTTGATCATGTCCTAAGTATAGACATACATAGATGTGTTGTATTACTTCATAGACCTTCTATCATAAAAATAATATTGCTATCTCTTATTCATATGTTCATCGATAAATCTCACACTTTTACTCGACCAAGGCTATATTTATAGTTTAAATACCATTGCTAACTTAACCTCCTGGATATATGTATAGTAATCCCATTGATCAGGTAGCATGATGGATATATGGATACTAATCCCATTGCTAAGGTAACATCATGGCTATACTTCTATCATATATGTCCAATTTGTTCACTTGATTACAAGACATTAACCGATGAACCTATGTTAATCAAAGCATACGGGTGAATAAGGAGAATCCACGTTACTCCCTACTTAAGGGGCCATATCAAATAGAGATCATATCAAGCTATATAAGAAGAGTAAGACAAGGTATGTCATTATTATACATATTACTTAGTACCTGTACCATGTAATGTTAATGGAAATCATAAGTATTACCATAATAACAAGGAGCTTAAGCAATGGAGTTAAGTGTTATGATGATTACTATAAGCTAGGTTCTGAGTACTATCCCTAAAATTATTACACATATTCCTTGCATGGTAACCTTATGTATTACTTACATCTCTATTCAACCAGTGTTAGTTCCAGTTAAGAGCTTAAACTA
This sequence comes from Picea engelmannii, assembly GCA_009831015.1. Classification (NCBI taxonomy): domain Eukaryota; kingdom Viridiplantae; phylum Streptophyta; class Pinopsida; order Pinales; family Pinaceae; genus Picea; species Picea engelmannii. The sequence goes on from WSFP011436063.1 coordinate 17,590, forward strand.
GTATGATTAGTGTATTTTACATAATAAATGAGGATAATGAGCTATGTTACATGCAATGATTATGGTAAATACAATACATGTTATCGAGTTTATTGAACATTACTTACAACTTAATTATCCCATATAATATGGAAACATCGTGAGCTTAGATTACCATTACAAAGGTTAAGAGATATGGTAATTCCCTAATCACTAGTCATTGTTATTAGTAATACTAGTAGTTACACAAGGCATGGTGATAATAAATAAATGTAAGAACAAGTAACCAATGTTTGATATATACTAATAGTGATAATGATAAGGGTTTTTTTTACTCCTTATGATTGATATCAGTAATATCGTAACTTATTCTATACTAGACTAGAAGATCTAAGTATTTTGCTTGGATCTAAGGTGGCAGATTTTGTTTAAATAACCATCAAGAATTGGTATGGAGAAAATCCACTTGTAGTTGTTGTCTATAATGTATTTGGTGGAAACTTTAGAATTGGACCATTTCCATTATTTTCACAAGGTGTGAGGAGATTGAAGGGTAAACTTGAGAACAAGGTCATTTGTAATCAAACCATCAATTCTATTCCTAGTTATTAATTACCAACAAATGACTCATAATAAAAAGAAATAACATAATAGAATATTAAGAACATGAACAACAACAAGAAGTACTCATATTTCTATAATGTCTTCTCCCTAGATGCAAATAAACAACATTCCACCTAAATATAGGCACTCTATCACACTCATCCCAATTCCTAGATTCCACAGATAATGAACTTTTGAATTTTGAACCACAATAATCCCACTCAACCAACCACTCATCAACATCTTACAAGTAAGTAAGACCTTTATAATCATGTATCATACTTGTGATTATCTTTGAACTACTTGAACATTTATACAACAACAAAACTTTGACCATACACAATACATATGGAATTTCCTAATGGCAAGGCATAGTGCACAAAGTTTGTAATGGAGTTGGTCATAGCAAGTGAAATATACTAAGAATTCCCAAAGTTGTAATACCACTAAGTTGGTAATATGATTTGTTGGAGACAACATATATAAACTAGTATAGTTATGTGGTGAGGGATAGGGTTGAGCTAGACAAAATCATGTTGGGAAATTTGTAAGCAAAGATTGAATTATTTGGAATATTGTAGAAGCATTATGATAATGTGACCCATCATTCTAGATGATATCCTTGTATGGAATATAGAGATACCCAATTAGTGTCTAAATGTTGAAGTATGAAGGCATATAATTGTGTCCTACACCAAACATAGACTGTGTATTACATGGTAGAAACCCATATGTAGAAATTATCTTCAATGATGTGTCATGTGTGTAAGAAACTTGGTTATCCAATCCATATGATACAGATCAAAGTGATATGTGAGATGATGGAAAGTGGATGAAGTGTGTGGTTACCCATGGAAATATAGTAATAACCTCTAAGAAAATCACACATTGTGTTGTTGTTGTGATTAAGTGTGCACCTTGTGGTGGATTTGTGATGGAATATTGAGTTGCGTACTCATCCATAAGTAGTGTGGCTCCAATGCATGGATCTATATTTAGAGAATGGTCATAAGATAAAGAATCTAGTTGTGCTTAGTTTGTTGAGTTTTGTAAAGGTGTTGTCAAGTGTACTAGAGGGATTCTTTTTGTGCAAGGTGAGAGTAGGGGAGTGTTAGTACAAAGGGAATGAAAGAAAATGGGTAGTGGATAAATAGAGGAGTTTGTATGGTGCATAGGATAGGATAAAAAAGAGGTTAGAACATTATCTAGGTTTAGGGTTTATGAATGGGTAGTAAGGTGCTAAGGTATCTTAATGATAGTAATATAAGGTACATGTATAGATGGGGATACCCATTGGTAAGTTAAGGAGAGAGTCTAAGGTGGATCTTGATGCATTGGTGTTTTGGGTGGGATAACATATAAATAAAATCATTTATGCGTTCTTTTTGGTTGAAAAATAACTTTATTAGAGAGAGGGACGTTGATAGAGGTTAGTTCATAGGTTTTACCATCTTTAAATAACTTATAGGATTTCTGGAAAGCATTGTATAAGGATTGTGTTGGAAGATTCCTAATAGAATATCAAAATAGTATAATGGAGATATTTCATATTCAATGATATCTTTGAAGGGTCTAGTGGAAAAAGTTATTGTGCAATGTTTATTAACAACATGTGAGAATCACTTGTTAGACCCCAGATAAGATGATATAGAGAGGGATGGGTCATGGTAGGTAGTTGCAGTCATTCCATAAGGTTATGGAAAATGATTTTTCTTGTTTTATATTGTTGTTGTCAAGGATGATTGTGGCTAATTGATTTTTGACCTAGCAGTTATGAGTGAAAAGAAGATCCAGAGATTTGGTAATATTATATTTCATCATTAAGAGTAATGAAGGATCTATAGTGGTAGGATTGAGGAGATGGATAAATTTGAGTTTCAGTTGAGGGGTAAGGGATGGTGGGGAATATACATAGTATAGGGTCAATTGTTTAATGTATAATTCTTTGGATGTGGACTGATGTTTTAATGCACAACAATTTGCAAGAAAATGTGATTATATTTCATGGAACTAACACCATTGATTTGGGTGAGAGGAGGAAGGGATGATGAAATTAGTGTTTGAAGGGAAGGTTGGTTGAGGTACAAAAGTAGTATTAGGGTTGTGAGGTTGATGGTTAGGGTTAGGGTTACAAGAGAGAGGAAAACAAGGGTGTTTGTGAATCTCACATTCAATTTCTAGGACATATATTAAAGCTTGGTCAAGGGTTTTTCTCTTAAATAATCTGACTACATAGAAAAACACATCTCACAAATAAAATTTAATTTGAGAATAAGTACCTCATAATTGGTTTTTGAATATGTTGAATCTGGAGTTTTTAAAGAATTTAATATTATGTTGGATGTTTTGGCTGGGAACTTGGTGAAGCTATAACCACCTACACATCATATTGGATAAATATATTGGAGGATAGAAACATTACCATAATGCTTCGCAAAAGGTGTTTCAAGTAGTAATGTACTTGCAATAGATTTGGAAGAAGAATCGTCATTGATTTTAATGTAACTAACTAATGCATGAAATAATACTACACAATGTAACTAACTAATGTAACTAAAAATGTAACTAACTAATGACGCAAGAGAAGTAAATTATTTATACCTTGTCGAAAATGCATTGTGGATCATGGAGGTGACATCCCTTGAAACCTTCATTTGACAAATACAATAATAGGCTAAATGAATGAATGATAACTAAACATATATAATCTTACATTTGACAAAGAGAATTAAACGTTATGACTGAATAATAATTAAACATGTACGACACTCTATAAATACTAAAGGGGAATACCTCATGAATGAGCTCCTCTTGGTTTCAAGAATAATTTATTATCTACTAAACAGGACCAACCACGTGAAGGTGGAAGCTCATCCCCCCCCTTGCATCACTCTCAATTCCCCAAACC
>ML867657.1:0-10411 GCA_009831015.1 Picea engelmannii
AGAAAACAAATAAAACACTTATCTTTCAAATTAGTTGTGCAACCAGTTGCTTGGGACGGACGTTCCACCCAACCTAGACCTATTGTTCCAAATATCAACAAGTCACCCCCAAGTTGAGGCTAGTAATCCACAAAAGAGGGTGGTCTCTTAATGTCCCCTCACCACTCAGAAATCCCACAACCCACTAATATTCTCCTACAGCTATCTCAATTTTCCACTAGCTCTCTTCCTCTTGACTTGCCCAACCCAAGGAATATACCCCTTCACTGATCTCAGTCTCTTGGGCATCCCATTCGTTTATCATGGTCTCTCTGGCACAGGTAATCAGGAATCTCTCAGTTGGGAACTCAAGGGAACTTGCTACTAGGAAAAACTACCAGCAAACAACAACAATCACTTGTTGTTATAGTGCAACTCACACAAGAGTTCACTCTTCAGGCCTAACAACCTGGCTCTTCAATCTTCAGCTCCAAAACGCTCCAAAAACGTTCCAGCATGCTCTAGAATTCGCCCTCCATGGATGTTCCAGTTCCAATCTCTCTCTCTCTCTTGCTCTCTACTTGTTCATGCACAAAAGTTGAATGTGTAAAATTGTTGTAGCTACCCATGCGAATTTCCTCTCCTTTGGCTTGCTTGCTTGACTCACACACTTCCCCAAGCTAATTGTACTCAGCCCCCCATGCTCCCAATAACTATGGGATGTGACCACTCACACCCACCCTCTTACATGTATTCAATGATTGGCTTTGGGAACACTGAATCAGAAATTAGAAGGTTCATATACCAATAGCAATTTTAGGAAAATGGGTTGAATTAATATACATGGGCAATTCCCCCCTTGGACCTCTCTAAGACATTCTCCTAGACCATCCCTTCTCTTGTGGATTAATTCAGCCCCCATCTCTGTCCATGTCTCCTTCGTAGTTGGCATAACATTTTATTATTAACATTCAGAAATACAATTTGCATATTACATAGCTTGGTTGTAGCCACATATTATATCTACATTAAGCATTAATTAAACTGAGGATTATAGTGGGGATGTTACAAACATCCATGTTTCGTAAACTTCTAGACGTTTCCACGTTTCGTGCAACTTAGCTTGTGACGGTATACTTTATAAGCATTCACTAGTCACAAAGGTGAACGGTTGTGTCCCTTAGAGGCATAGTCTAAACGTTCTATGTTTTTTACTATTTCTGGCAACAATCACCGGAATCCAACAATACAATTGTTGGTGAAATCGCAGTTTTTCGTTGCTTAAATTGCATTTTTGAATGCATAAATGGATTCAGCATCCTGAAAAAACCCTGAAGCACTTGGATTATACAGATTAACAACTGAAAACTGCAATTTCAACAATTACTGGCCAGATTTCGGGTAAAATTGACCGAAAATGATAAAAAAACGTATAACATTAGACTACTTTTTAATATTAATATTATTATTATCATTATCATGTAATGTTATATATGTTATATTCATTACATGGTGGTGCATTGTGTCACAAATAAAGTATGGAAAAAGCATGCTAAAGAAATTTTGAATGGCTGATTGTAAATCAGTGACAACAAACATGCAGGTTCACCTGAAATTATCATCCACGTTTAACTCTAAAATGGAAAATGAGTCAATGTGGAAACAATTGGTGGGCCATTTGATCTATCTCACAGCCACCAATTCCGATCCAAGCTTTGCAGTCAGCTACATTTCCAAATTTATGACAGCCCCAAAAACTAATCATTGGATGGCAACCAAGAAAATTCTAGGGTATCTGAAGGGTACTTTGGAGCATTGCATCTTGTATGGCACAGGAGAGGATTTCCAAATTACAGATTATACAGATCCAGATTGAGCAAGATCAGCTGATGATGGGGGAGACACCACAGGGTATCTTTTCAACCTTGGTATAGGTGCAGTTTCACGGCTGAGTAAGAAGGAGCAAGCATTATCACTTTCCTCCACAGAAGTGGAGTATAGGGCAGAAATAGTTGCAKCTTGTAATGCAGTTTGGTTGAGGAGGATACTTGTTGATTTGCAAGATGTACAAGTTCAATCTACTACACTTTACTGTGATAATGAGGGAATGTKGAAGTTGGYGACCAACCTTGTTTTTCAWGATCRRACTAAGCATGTAGAAGTCCAATGCCAMTACATTTGACCGCTGGTGGAGAATGAAGAAATRGAGCTGCAATGTTGTGCAACCTAGGAGCAGASCGCAAACATATTCACCAAGCCACTTAGTCCAGATAAGTTTGTGTRTTTTAGAGATAAACTTCATGTAAYTTCTAGTATGACAACTTCTATTAGTTATTTAGTAATTTCAAATTATTGGAATGTGAACAATCATTCCCTCCATGTACTCACATAAGAGATTTTTCAAAAATAGATCGAATGACATTCAAATGGTCCTCTCTCATTGTTGGTGTACTTGTTTTCTGCAACCGGTGTATGCATTAACTACCACTTGTTTCTAACAATATCATGTTCGTTTCCAGCAAATCTTTATCTTTGGACAAAGTTTAATTATGGCTGGGAAGAATTTATTGTTGAAAGGAACAGCACAATTCCTTTGAATTATTGGATAACAGTTTTACTCTTTCTGAGGAGCTGATTGCCAATCTAATTTGATAATTCTAGCGCTTCATAAACTCAGGCATCCATTGCTACATGTTTTAGTGCTGCTTTTGCACACAAAATGATGATCAAAGTGTCACACTGTGCTCCAACTTCCGTCTTTTCTCAGAATAATGTATGTTTTCTAGTAGTGTGAAAAGTGACACTTAACACATACTTCACTCGTACACCACTTTCTATAAATGACCACAAATGTGCTATTAATATATTAGCACACATGGCACACTTTAATTGTCTTTAGAATATTTTTTAGTCTTTTTGTTGAAAATATATAAATAGTTATAAGAGCTCCCCATTGTCCAAGACAATGGATAGAGTAGATGGTAAAGTGAACATACCATCATGCAACAATTATCAATGATGACCTCCTCATATTGAATTTCAGGATATTTCTCTGCAACTTCACGGCAACACTGCAAAAGAAGGTAAAGGTGGCAATATCATGAATTCAAATGCAAGCTCAAAAAAAAAGAACTGTACAAACAAATTACATAACTCGGAAGCATGACTGTCCATAAACTAAATTTTTTATTTGCAATACTATGGAAATTTACTCTATTCAGGTGTGATACAACTGGAAGGAGGTCACAGTAAGAATTTGTCTAAAGTTTAAACAACAATTCCAATTGATCAGACGCATAATACAGAGAAGTGGACCATTCCCCACAAATAGGATACATTTCCAAATATAGTTTTCAACAGACCTGCAAGAAAAGTCCATCAGTCTTCTTCATTATGTTGGCTTTGTGGATAGACGACACTCTTTGTCTAGCATGTGTCTTGGCATAATAAAATGCATACTCAGCTACCCTTAAGCTTGCCTGACGAGTGATGATCTTAAGACTTTCAACAACACCCCTCACAACCTGGAAAAAGCAACAAATCTACTGCATAAATTCCATTTGTAAAATCTAGAAGAGAAATACCTTCAATCTTTCTTAAAAACAGTATAAGTGGCTTAGCAACATAAATAACCAAGGTTAGCTGAAGTTTGAACTCTATAGGTAAGCTTCCAAATTCTCTATTTTCACTTCTGCAATTAGTTTCATCACCATTTCCTCATGAGCAGGATTATCCAATAACCAAGCATATGGATATAATGAAATTCATATTTTCAAACTTGGCTATAACCCTAGCTACAAAAGAGATTTAAAAACACCAAATTTATTAGCAAAAGGAGGATCGTTCTCTTTTTATGCATGTACAATCACAAGAATCTTTCAGTTAAAAGAGAACAAACAGTAAGAAATAATTGATGAAAGACACGAGAACATAAGAGATAATAAGATAGATACCACAAAGTTCAAAAACAAACTAAAAGGCATAGAAAGCCCACACTGCAAATCCTCCTGAGAAAAGAGAAACATGCAGACAATAACAAGTTGCAGGTAGATGCTAAATATGGACATTTTTAGAAAAGTTTTACAATTTGACTTTTGACTTTAATATAACTGAGCATTTTTAAGATATTCCACAATTTGCAAAAAAACGAGCAAGATATAGATTTGGCTATCGAACTTTTAGCCAAGATTTCCATTTTTTTGAAATATGCAGATATTCTTCAAGTTGGGACCAAAGCAGATATGCTAGCTCTCCTTGCTCATCTAGGTAGGAGGTTCATGTGTGTTTTCTCTTTGGCTCCTGGATGTAATCATCTTGATATACATGCATATTGATCCATGACATGATAACTGTAGTTCAAAAAAAATTGTAAGGTATGAGGAAACAAATTGTGCACACCTTCAAGGGTGAAGTTAGATATTTGGCTTTTGTGAGACCAAAGGAAAAGACTAAAGGCTAGGAAGAAATACTAGAATGTTTTTTTCCCAATGAAAGCTTCATGGGGAAACCCAAGGGATGCTTCCCCACATTCATCGATGGCATCCCTAGTAAAACTATCGGCGTAAGCTAGTGTACCTCACCCAAGGGGATTTGAATCAGGGCACCATTGGCATGGACCTAGCCAAATGCCTACCAACATTGTCGACAACCAGTTGAGCTGACCCTTTGAAGAAAATAATAACTATAAACTCAAATATAAGATCTATACAACAGCAAATTACAATAAAAATATTTGAGACGGCCACACAAAATTTGCAAGTATATAAATTCTGGAAACTTTACTCCTCAACACAAAAACTCTATTTTATTTATCTCAGATCGGTGAATACATAGAACTGTAACAGCCAGGCTTTGTTTGCAGGGACCATACCACTTGTACGGATCCGTACAGTCGCGGGTTACTCACTGGGCGACCGTACAGCAAAACTGTAGCTATATTATATCTCGATTTCACCTCTAACTTTCAGCAAAATACTGTAAACAGAACTTCTCTTCTGATTTTGTACCTGAGTATTACTTTCTTCTTCTTCTTGGTGATCTGTACCACTCGTACGGCCTCCTGGTTACTTCCCACAAATTCTGGGAGGTATATTTGCTATGTTGCAGGTGACCCTAGCTCGGCCTCCTCTCCTTAGCTCAGCCTCCTCTCTTTACCCTGCTCGGCCCTCCTTGGGTTGCTTCCTCAACCCTACTCAGTCCTCCTTAGGTTGCTTCCTCGACCCTACTCGGTCCTCCTTAGCTGGTTCAAATTAACCAACTACAAGATCTCCTTAGAAGAGCCACTCTAGCTTGTACGGCTGCCTTCACTTGAGATTGGGAGGAAATGAAGCCTCCTAGGTTATTTGTAACCCTAGCCTTTCCTCTCATGCAATCCTGGCCCTTAGATCTTCTCATCAAGATCTTGATCTAATGTTGGGGACTTAATCAAGCATTGAGACAACTTAAGTCACATCCAACGGCTGTGACTTAATCTCAAGTTGACATGAGTGGTTCCCACCAATATAATGTTGTCTAGACATAACTTGGGCCCCTTCCACACTACTAGACACCCCTAGTGTGGAAGTAGCTACCCCGCTACATAACCTAACACTCCCTCTTAGCGAGGGAAGTACTGCCACTGGAGATGCCTCCTTCATGGTCCACATCACAGTGAGTCTCTTCCTCTGAATCTAAAAGACCTATCTTTTCTAAGTCTTGATACTCATTCTGCTCTGCACTGTTGTCTCTACTGCCACTTGCACCAGGATCATCTGAGTATCCCCACTCCTCAAGCTGAGTCCATTCCCACCACGTGGGTCTGATAAGGATAGCTTATTGTTCCCTTAAGTGTGATACAATAGTCTCATTACTTTCATCCTTGAAGTTGTAGATAGGTTGCCCCCACAGCTTGTATAGGCAATCCTCACTTATGCCTATCATCACGGGTAGTCCAGGTGTTTGATTTCTTACAGAACGAATGTGCACACCATAACTAAAGAAGATGACACCATAGCCTTGATGCTCCAAGGTCAATATTGAGAGTACACTAACTCTCATAACTGGTACATAAAGTACCCCTGGAAACCTTAGAATCCTGCCCAATTCTATCCGTAGTGACACCACCCTTGTTGACCACCTATTTCGACTAGGGGTCAATGTCATGTATCATGAAGCTATGTACTTGATGGTGCAACCTTTTTTTTTTAAGACTCGTGGCTCAGCAAGGCAATTTTGCCCCCGACACGTCTTTCTATGTAATCGAAATGTCCGCTCCCCTCCGTGGGATAATAATGTAATAGGTCAGCATGAGTCATATTTTAGTTAGTTTCCTAGGACTTTATCATTAGGGAAGTCCTTTCATCGAGTGTTTTGTATCCTCGGGTAATTCTAATTACCCTTGATTTTTTCACTCGCAATAATCCTCCAAAGTGGTGAAAGGTGTTCTAATGATCGAGCCCAAGGGGTGACTAAGGTTTAGGAATATTGTAAATGACCATGCTAGACATCTTGTAGAATTTTGCGGAATTCCATTAAGTTTTGATAGGTTTTTTTTAATTATTAAAATTTTCCATTAATGGAAATTTTAATTATTTTTTATGTAAAATGTAAAAATTTGGTCCTTGGGGATTTTGTATAGGAGTGTACCTGAGTACTCAAATCAAATGGCAGAGGACCCCATACACCCTTGGACCAAGTTTAGCTCAATTGGACAAGTTTTGTTAGGTCATTGTCCATGAGGAGTCCAAGTCAGTAAAAAATCAACAAATAATTGGCTAAATTAAAAAAGCCAAAAATTGTAAAAATGACTAAAGTCATGAGAGAAAGTGGGGAAATGTTTCCTAACCTTTTTCCTAAGTTGGGAAAGTGATTTTCTACTTAAAAGGCCCCCCTTGCTTAGCCAACAACTTAAAGTGGTGTTCCCTAGAGAAAAGTGCACCCCCCTTCCTTATGTACTTAGGGAAAAGTAAAAGATTAAAGTGAAAAAGCCACCTAAACCCTAAGTGTGCCCCCTTGGAGTCTAACTTCATGTTTGACTAAGTGTAAAGGTGTTTTCCCCCTTTTCCCCTCACCCCTCAAACCCTAACCCACTCCAAAACACTAAAAGTCCGCCCTAGTTGATTTAGTCTTCTATCTTGGATGTGTGACACTTGGAGCTCATCCAAAAAAGACTCTTCCTCTCTCCCAAGTATAAAAGAAAGCCTACCTCTCCTCATTTCTACATCTTTTCCCAGTGAAACTCTACTATGCCCAAATTTCTCCCATCTCCTCCCCCTTTCTCTCCATTCTCTCTCATGGTCTTTGGTGCCTTTTGGCAAGTTCTCTTTGGGTAATGAAAGTTTTGAAGCTTTGGAGGATATGTTGGTCTCTTGGAGTATTCTTGGAGCCATCTTTTGTTGTGTATGAGGTAATATTGTTGCTAGTTATTCATTTGCATTTTCTTTCTTTCATTTCCACTTGAAGACCCAAGCAAAGTATTTTGCTTGGGATAGATTAGTGATACTATTATCACTAGTTTTTTGTGAGTTGTTTCTATTTCATTTGCAAAGTATTTTACAAATATATAGAACATTCTCACATTCTTGTGTGTTTTGTAGCAAAGGTTTGCAAAATCTGCAGGTTATCTAGGGCCTTTGAAGGTGGATTTCAGATCTGGAAATCCTCTCTTTCAAGCCTTTCCAAGTTTCTGAAATTTTATGTTCTATTTTCAGCCATCATTTATCAGTTTCCTTTACTTTCTTTGATCAAAAATATGCAATCTAACATATATTTTCATGTTCATATTTTTTTATTTAAATTTCTGAATATCATATTTCCAAAATATCATTTGTTTGAGCCATCTTTAGCAATTTCCAGCAAGAATAGTTTGTTGTTTTTGCAGGTTACTTGCAGGTTTTGAAGAGGATTTCAACATACTTGCCCCTCAAAATACTTCAAGAAAGCTTCCAAAAGCTTGGGCATAAAACCTCTTCTTTCTCTCTATCTTCTCAACATTGAAAGCAGCCCAAGAGAGTCTCTTGGGCTTGCATTCTTGTTCATAAAATCAATTTTTTGTTTTGTAAATTAGTTTAGAGTACCTACACCTTGCAAAGGGATTTGGCTATGTCAATACATGCAAAATCGTAAGGCTAGATCATTTTAATTTTTTGTTTTGTATTTCATTGTTTGCCCCACTTCTCTCTTAAAGAGAAGGTTGTGTGGCTAGGTTTAATTTCCTTTCAAGTTATTCTTTATTATTTCACCTACCTTGGCACAAAACCAGTAGGCTTGTCCTCCACCTTGTGTCATTGTTGTGAGGTTGAGTAGTTCTTTATTTCTTTTGCCCACCTTTGTCATTAAGGCAAAGTTGTGTGGCTAGGCTCTTGCTTCATTTCATTTCAAGTCATTCAATTATTTTATTTGTGCCCACACCTTGCATTGTGTTTGGCTCTGCCAACCTTGCAATATCATGAGGCTAGTTTAAGTCTTTAAATTTGCTTAAATCAAATCTAGATTAATTAGGCTAGTGTAGTTTGATTTTTCTTTTGGGAAATAATCGTATCTAGACTAATTAGGCACCCAATCCATTACCGTCTTCAATCACCAAAATAGGGTGACTTGGGAGGCTATAGGGGGTGGAAATCAAGGACGGCTTCACGACACTAAGTGTCCTCCCTGCTTGAGCACCCAAGCATTCTGGATCTAACCTGTGGAGCTAGGGAAGGGCCTTGTCTTCCCTTCTTCTTGAGCGCCCAGCATTTCATTTTTGGTTGAAGGGATAGGGATTTGGGGTAGACACATAGTCTAGGCTTGTATCTCTCACATTCTAATTCTCCCTAACTAAAGAGAGACTTAAAATCTTCTAAAATTAACCTACTACATTCACAACTTTTGCACTTTTGAATTCAATTATCTTTTATTTAAGTTGTGCAATTTTTATTCAAGGCAATTTATTTTCATGTGTTTTACCTTCAAAGTAATTTTACTTTTCAAGTCATTTTAAGTTATCTCTTGTTGTGGATACTTCATGTATTAATGGTTCACTGCGCATTGGGTAAATATTTTTTATTCTTTTGGATATAGTTTTTTACTCACTTGAGTTGTCTACTTCATTGTATATATATTTCATGTTGTATTTCAATTTGTAGATAATTTTCATAATTGGTTTAAGTGCAAAGTAATTTCTTTTACTCATTGTGGATATCCCATAGCATTATTTATTTCTTGTATAATTGTAATTTGTTGTATCTCTCATAGACCCCATTTATTTATCTTTAGGCATTGGTCTTAATATCATTTAGTGAATAAGGGGTGTGCTTGTTATTGAAGAGTTGCATTGAATTGACTGCTTGTCATTTGGGTTGGGTCTCCCTAATCTAAGAACTAAAATTAAACTCCTAGATCATCTAATCAACCTTAACATAGTTAAGTAGGGTCTACACCCCTTGGCTTCCCTAGAAGTGAACCTAGACGAAAGAAGTCCAAATTGAGGTGACAGTGGGTTTGGACTTAGGCTTGTGCCTCCAAGGACACACCAAGTGGGTTGGAGACTTCTCCACGCTTATAGGTGTGTATAAGGACGGCAACATCTTTGGTGTTGTTGTCAAGGATAAGTCTCTTATCCTTGGTTAATTGAAAAACTCTAATTTATTCTTTAAAAACTAAGTAATAAAACTTTCCCTACAAATTTTAACTTGAGTTGCGTTATTCGTTATTGCTTACTCTCCAAGTGGCAACTCCATTTGAAAATTCTTTGAGGTATACCACTAGGAGCAATCCGGAAAGGTTGGTTTAGTCCTTTCCTGAACCTAAAAAGGTGTATAGGAGGAGAATAAACAGACTTGCTCCTCGTAGGCTGCTTGAAAGTCTTGGAGAAGAAGCAATCTTTGATATCCATCTGTTGTTTGCAACTAATAATCCTACAACAACTAATTCTAATTCAATTATGGGTGACCTATTAAGGCCATGTAACTTTGCAAATATTCAAGGTTCTCCTCATGATATTCCTGACAAAGATATTGAGAAATTGCCTGCCTTTCAGGGAAACAATGTTGTTAGTGCCAAAGCTCACATCTTGAATTTTGACTTGTGTGTTAGTAAGTGGTGTAATGGCCACAATCATGAAGATGTCAAGATGACCCTCTTTGTGTATTCTTTGGAGGGGGGTGTAGGTGAATGGTTCTTAGAACAAGATCCTAACAAGTTTAGCACCTTGGCCGAAATTCAAAAGGCCTTCCGGGAAAGATGGGGTGATCAAAAGGATGATCGTCATCTTTTAGTTGCCCTTAATACAAGGTCAAAGAAAGAAAATGAGACTATGGAAGAATTCAATAAGAAGTTTAATAACTTGGTTAAAAGCCTCCCTGCAACCATCAAGCCTCCTGATGCATCTATTTTAATTCATTACATGGAAGCCTTTGAGGGAGAAATCAGATATCAATTGAGGGATAAGGATCCACAAACTCTAAGGGATGCA
>WSFP011436069.1:0-21079 GCA_009831015.1 Picea engelmannii
GGAAGTTAATGTACTAGCTTACCCAAACGGGGCCCACATGACATTTGGCGTTTCATCTCCTAGGGTTAGGTTTTTGGATGTCTAGGGTTTTTGGCATTCTTGCTTATTGTAAAAAGGCCTTCAGAGCCTCATTGTAACCTTCTTCTTGCGAATGCGCGTTGTCATCACATCTCTTCTCAAAGATAAGCCGCCACCATTCCAGCAAGCTTGTTTCCATTGCATTTTACAGTTTCAGCTTATTTCGTTATTGAATAGAAAACCAGTTTTATTGTATCTCTGTTATTTTGTGTTAAGCACATGTTAATAATCTGTATTCATTTCGTTATGCTCATAAAATCCGGATCAACGCAATGGAGACCATTGCTTCCTAAGGGGGGAGGATTGATCCATATGGATTTTGGTGGCCTCCCACCTATTCCAACTAGTTCATTTTGGCAGTTTTCCAGTTTGGCAGTTTTTTCCTAGTTTTCGGGTTCATGACTTCTAAGGTCGTTTTGAGGCCCTAAACAACGTTTTTAGGGATCGCCACACTTGTACAATAGACGACGTTTGTCTGACGACAACATGTGTAATCCTCGGATAAACCTTTCCAATGAGCTATCATGCACCTAAAACGAAGATCGTATGCAAAATTTACGACCTCAGGAAGTTGATGTACTAACTTACCCCAACGGGGCCCACATGACTTTTGGTGCTTCATCTCCTAGGGTTAGGTTTTTGGATGTCTAGGGTTTTGGCATTTGTTTTTATTGTAAAAAGGCCTTCAAAGCCTCATTGTAATCATCTTCTTGCAAATGAGCGCAACTGTCACATCTCTTCTCAGAGATAAGCCACCACCATTCCAGCAAGCTTGTTTTTTGCTGCATTTTACAGTTTTAGTTTATTTCCTTATTGAATAGAAACCATTTTTACTGTATCTATGTTATTATGTGTTAAACATATTTTAATAATTTGTTTTCATTTCGTTCTGCTCATAAAATATGGATCAGCCTGTGACATCAAGGATGTGTGTGTGTGTTCCTAGAAACGTGCACGCGTTCTTGCGTGAACGCGTTCATGTTGCCCCATTATCGCTTTATCGTCCATCAACTTTATGCACTCACCCACCACATAATATAAATGGTGTTAAAAGATGAATTTTCTTGTTATGACGAGACAATTGAAACAATAGACATTAATTTATTTTCATTAACATTGAGACAAATTAATTAAGAGGAAAGTTTATTTATATGATGTAAACTATACAAAGTTTATTTTTATGTAATAATAAAAATCCCTTTTAAAACCATATTGTTATTTAGTGTGGTGTTAATACCACCACTTTACACATAATATAAGAGGTGCTAAATTGTGGTGCTAAAAGATGGGTTTTCTTGTTGTGAATGTCACTGCATTGACACCACATAATATAAATGATGTTAATTTGTGATGCTTAGAGATGGGCTTTTGTGTTGTGATGAGACATGTAAAGCAATAAACATTTACTTATTTTCATTAACATTCGATCAAATTAACTAAGAGGAAAGCTTATTTATTTTATAAACAATACAAAGTTTGCTTCCATGTAATAATAAAAATCCACTATAAGACAATAATATTATCTAGAAGTGTGGTGTTAATACGACCACTTTGGGGTTTTCTTGAAGCGTGGTGTTAATACGGCCACTTTGGGGTTTTCTTGAAGAGTGGTGTTAATACGACCACTTTGAGGTTTTCTTATTGTAACTAATAATTGTAATGTTATCATGAAAAGTGGTGTTAATATGATATGATCACTTTAGGGTTTTCTTGTTGTGACTAGATACTTAGAACAAGAAACATTTATTTATTTTCATTAACATTGCCTCAAATTAATTAAGGAAAAAGCTTATTTTTATGTAATAGTAAAAATATAAGTAAGACCATGATGTTATTTGGAGGTGCGGTGTTAATACCACCACTTTAAAACTAACTATATAGGTGGTGCTAATAGTAGCACTTTAAGACCACATAATATAATTGGTGCTAACCTATAGTGCTAAAAGATGAGATTTTTTTTGTTGTGATGAGACACTTGGAGTAATTAACATTTATTTATTTTCATTAGCATTCAACCAAATAAATTGAGAGAGGAAAGCTTATTTATTTTGTAAATCGTAGTTTATTTTATGTAATAAGAAAAAATTACTCCAAGTGAGTGTGTTGTTAACACCGTGACTTTAACACCACATTATATAAATGGTGGTGCTAACTTGAGGTGCTAAGGTTTTTTTTTTTGGTTGTAACTAGATAACTTGACCAATGAGGTTAATTTGTTTTAAATAAAATTGGGGTAAATTACTTGAGAGAAACGTTCATTTATTTTGTAAAATGTACAAACTCTATTTTGATATAATATGACAAAGTAATATCACGCAAAATTAAACTTCATCTATAATAATGGAAATAGCTTACAAAGGTAAAGATTAAAAAGAAACGTTGATCTCGAACATTACAAAACACACACGCAATGTGGTGGATGATATAAAAGAGACATAGAATGGTCAATCGAGCACGACAAATGGGGTGGATAAAATAATAGATACACATAGTAGTCAATCTAGCACAACAAATAGAGTGGTATGTCTAGTACGACAAATATAGTGGATGTCTGGTGCGTCGGTTTGTAAACTAAGCAGGAGGAGGCGAAGGTGGAGCGTGGTCCTTTGGGTACATGGTATAGTAGGTATGTATAACGATCATGGCGAGAGCCAAGAAGCCAGCGACAGGAGCGATAAACTGCCAGCTAGACACATAGTCAAACAGTCCCCAAAGCATCCTTCTGATTTTGCTCTTGCGATAGTTTGCCCGGAGCACAGAGAAGAGTCCTCTACCGAGGTCGTCAGAATTAGGTCCCAAGTAACCAGTGAAGAAGGGCTCACCCAAGTCGTTCCACATCTTGGCTATGCATTTTCAAGTCGTTCATGTTGCTCAACCACTCAATAATTATTCTGGAATTCTTGAGTATCTGAAGGGTTCCAATGTGAAGTCTGGAAGCCAAAAATAAAATAGCGTGTTTCAAGCGTCCAATAATTCTTCCCTAGTGTTGGTGCACGAGCCACACTTGAAGATCCATTTACAGAATGTGTTTTTTGAGATTCTAATCAACCCTCCAACTCCACTCTAAGCGCTGAACCAACCATCATGTAGGAGTGTTGTCTATGTCAAAAGCTTTATTTGTGTGTTGCAATCCTGGCTTTCTAGAGTGAAAATCATTCCAAGTAAAAATCGTGTACACATAGACATCTTAATATTACAAGTTACACCATTTTTATGTTGTGTTGTTAAAGTGATAGTTAATTTTACATAAACATCATCTTTTTAATATTACAAGTTAGACCATTTTTATGTTGTGTGGTTAAAGTGAGAGTATTAACCAAATTATATATTAATATATATTAAGTTAAAATTGTGATATTAACATTATATTTTTATAAATATAGTTTTTAAAATTGATTTTTATTATTATATAAAATTAAAATTTGTACTTATAGTTATTTTAGATGGTGTATTTTTTTTAAATAATGATAATAAGTTATAATAAATTTTACTATTTAAAAAAAAAAATCAATTAAACTTAATATTAATAAAAATAAATAAATATTTATTATTTTTTTTCTTTTAACTAAACCCAAAATATAAACATAAATATATTATATTTCAACTTACATTTACCCAAAATAAGAAGATAAGTATGATATATGCCAACTTTGTTTCACATCAATATATAATATAACATTTTATTTGATGAATATAGAAAATAGTTGAGTTTGTATTTAATTTATGTTTTTTAGTTTTAAAGGGAACAAAGATTTTCGTAGTTTTTTTTACCACGCCTAATTTAAAAGAGAGAAATTGTTATCTTCTACTGATGCTACTTTGTCTTTCGATAGAAGAGTCGTTAAAGAAAAGAATAATTTCAAAATACTTCAAGAAACTTTATGAAGATGGTGGGGATTAGAAGAGATATTAAGAAAAATTTTATATAATTTTTTTAAATATTTTTTTTTATTCAATGAAATCAAGATGGTGAAGATTAGAAGAGATATTAAAAAAAAAATTATATAAGTTTTTTCAATATTTTCTCTTATTCGATGATATAAGATGGTATTAGAAGAGATATTAAGAAAAACTTTATATAATTTCTTCTAATATTTTTTTTTATTCAATAAAATCAAGATGGTAGGATTAGAAGAGATTAAAAAAAACTTTATATAAGTTCTTCCAATATTTTATCGGCCCACTGTTAACCCGTCATACCATCAGTTACACCCGATGCAGTTCACCGAAAGGACACAGCGAACCTGATGCAGTGAGTGAACCGAAAGGACAATATGGTGGGGATTAGAAGAGATATTAAGAGAAACTTTATATAACTTCTTCCAATATTTTTTCTTACTCAATAATATCAAGATGAAGATAAAGAAAATACTAACTTATCTTTTCATGGAACAATTCTAAAAAAAATCATTTCAAAATATTAAAAAAAACTTTATAAAGTAAAACTTTATAAAATTCCTTATAATATCTTCCCTTACCCCACTCTCTATTCATATCAAAATGAATGAAACAAATACATTACATTTTTATATAATGTTTCTTTTGATATTTCTCTTCCATGCCCCACTCTAGTTAACCCTACTCAATTTCTATAAAAATTAATATATTATTAAAAAAATATAATAGAAAGTTTGGATGAAGATAGGTGAAGATAATGAAAAAATCATAGTTTTACCCATATTTTTTCTAGTTTTAACTGTCTTCTCGTTCTTATTGCATAGATTCATCTTAAACTAGGATTTATCAAGCACTTAGAGGGATCCAATTTTTTAAGGTGTAATTTTTTTTATTATTTCATGTCAAGTTTTACACATTGAGCCTACTTTATTTTTATTAAAGTTACTCTTTAATAACTTTAATTGTTATTGTTTTTCTTTAATTGAGCCTACTTTATTTTTATTATGGTTATTTTTTATTTTATCTAACATAACATAACACCAACTCCTCAACATCTCACCCATACTGAGTTGTAAAACACCTAGCTAACATAACACCAACTCCTCAACATCTCTCTCATATTAAATTGTAGAACAACACCTAGCTAACATAACACCAACTCCTCAACATCTCTCCCATATTAAACTGTAGAACAACTCGCTACGCTTGTCCAATTAATGCTAACAAGTTTTAAAAAAAAATAACCCAAACCATAACTTAAAACAAATTATAACATAACATATGGAAAAAGAAAAAAGAAAGCATATATCCACTGCTATGTCGGACGGTCTCTCTGAAATGACTTACGCTTTTAATGATGGTTCGTTCCATTCGATGACAGGGGAGTGTAATAAGAAATTAATTCTCTCATTAACGAATGAATTTTGGCAAGTACAGTCCCTCACACATATATTAAATATTCTCTGACACTGATGTTTCACCAATGGAAACAGCGAAGAGAGTGTATTTCAAAGTTCTTTGCACTTTTACAATGTTTGTGATTGGCAAAAACTAGGTCAAAATCGGTCCACAAACCCACATTAAGTGACATTTCGCAATCCGTGTCATGAAATCGACATCACTCGCATAATTTTCTTCTCTTCTGCGTCCAGTGGAGACACATCTCCCCGTAAAAGATAACATTTGGCCATATGAGTCATCAAACCGACATCACTTCACAATATTTTCCATTATTCTCCTTTCTTTTGTGTGGAATATTAACATCATTTTAACGTACAAGTTTACATAAAAATAAAGAGAACAATTTCAAGAACAGTGAAATACGACACTTAAATTCTTTTTTTTTTTTCACACGAAAAAAAACAGTTTCACTATTATTCTTATTAGAATCAAATGAAACTTTTAGTTACGACACCTAAATTTTAATCGAACGTTGTGAAAGAGGTTAAATGTATGCAATGTAATCCCTAATTCTACACAAAATCAACCGCAACTACAAAAAACATTTCACACGATCCCATTAAAAATCCCTCCATGCTAAGAAATTCTATAAACATTTTTATTTTGACATGGTACTCGTTAAACCTTTGCAGGAATTTGCACGACAGGTAGAAGAAAGAACATTCTACAACATTACGCAAAGGACGATGGAGGCAAGCCTGGAATTTCAAATTTATATGACTTGTCAAATGTGAAGTTGATGACAACCATTTGTTTTTCATACATGGCATTTTAAGTTTTATGGAAATTTATAAGTGTCAATATATTTTTTATGTTGTGGGGAAAACATATGTTCAATTCACATTCACTGTGGTAAGGGCATTCAAAGCTATAACAATACACTGCACTACTTACACACTTGGATCACACAATGTAATGCAAATCCAATTAAGAATATCATACATCCTTATTATCAAAGTTTGACCCTAATCCAATGAAACAATACTTTCGAAAATTATGCTACTGCACAATTAGATTACTCATATACATAATAATAACAGTGTTACTTCTGGTAACTAGGCAGTACAACACCCTCACTGTTGCATACTCATTTACTTTTATTCATGGACGCTTCAATGTGTTACAACACCCTCCTGGTAGGTCGTTGCATATAATCCAAACCTATATTATATACCCGTAACCTTATAGCGCACATACCTACTAGCGTTTTTGACGGGTAATCCACACGGTTACACGTCAATTTGACAGGTTAATGATTTTGATGCAAGTCAACAATGACATGTGACTTTTATACTGACCTGTCAAATACAGGTTGCGGGACTAAATACAGGTTGTAGGCTGTCAAATTCCAGGCTTGGATGGAGGTAAGGGCCTGGGTGATCCATTAACCCAGTGACGAAAACTTACGCGTGTGGAGCGAAGAGGACAACTCAATCGTTGGGATGATGATGCCATTAACATCTAACAGTGGGATGTTATGTATGATGACGCTAGTAACATCAACATTGTGGTGATTAGGGTTAGAATTTCAAAAATGAAGTAGTACATTAAATTTGATAGTTTTGATAACTCCCTCATCCATTTTTCTCAGTTTTAACAAAAGATGTTGAAAGTCATAAAAAAATTCTTAAGCATATTTGATGAGTAAATTACCCTATCATAAACAATTTTCAACATTCATTACCATGAGTCTAACCTTGGCATCTCATGGACAGCTTGGCACAACTAAGGATACTTCACCCGGACTACACCTCTTCACCAAGAGCATACCCATACTTTGTTTTAGGCTATGGACGAGTTACATCCTTACTATATGCAACTCAGTTGTATACGTAGACATTTGTTAACATAGTTTAACACTTAGTCAATTTGGCATACAACAGAAAACATGTGAAACACAAGAGACAAATATTTAGTGTGGGTGGCACAAACGGAGCCTAATACCTGACTCCATTTATTTATATAGAAAGCTTTACAAAGAGGGCACTATTGTCCCAATTACAAAGATGGGCAGAGTCTCACGACTATGCCTTACACATCAGAACTACCCAAACTTTTAGTTCTGTCACAACAAGACTTCCCCTATCGTTTCATCCTTGCCTCAGCCTGAGGTGTGCCCCACTTGTGTGCCCAGCATCAGAGCTCCATCTCTTGCCTTCACTTTGTTTTTCTTGACTTCGTTTTGTTTTGCGCCCTTTCTCTTATATGGACTCCAAGGGACACTTTGTGTGAAACGTCGTGTCTCTTAGGTGCTTTGCACCCCTTCACGAATCATCACACTCTATTAATCACCGTGCCCATCCTTGGACCCAGTGCGCCCATCAACAATTCATTTCTTGGACCAGTGCGCCCCATCCTTGGGTGTGTTCCCCTGCCTTGTGCTCTTTCTTGTTTCAATCATTGTGACTCTCTGTGGGTGTGTTGATGGGGTCTTCCAACCTCTCTGATGCACCCATGTTGCCAAGGGAAGACGGGTCCACAACTTGGACATGCTCCCAAGTTGCCTCGCCCTTTCCCAAACACAACCTAAGTCTTTGTCATCCATTGCAAGGAAAGAAGGGTGTGTGCCTCCTTAGGCACGCACATCATCACTGTGCCCCAAGGTGCTCCTTCCCACACCCAAACATCTTCATTTTCCCAACCGAATGTTCCTTCCTTGTGCTCTTCGTCCACCCATTGCCATATCTTCCCAAGGAGCGCACCCACTCAATGGGTGTCTAGAAGGCCTTACATCCTCCCCCATTAAACTTGTTGATGTCTTAACAACTTTTGTAGTACTTGCGATTCGTAGCGACCTCTTTCAAACTCCCAAATCATGTCCTCATACTTCCACAAGGAATCATACCTCTCTCAATTTTTCTCTTTGTTGGGTTTTTCCTTCTAATAGATGAAGTACTCATGCACTCGACCTCTACCCCATCCCAGGACACGATCTTCCAAAATTATTCTCTACCTCCAAATCTAGATTATCTGCAACCATCGTTGATGCTCTGGATGAATCAACTCGACTTGGGTCATCTGAGTCTCTCTGTCATGACTTCAATTAGCTAACGTGGAAGACAGGATGAATGTGTAGCATGTGGAACGGTAACTCCAATCTATAGGTGATTTTCCAATCTTCTCAAGAAATTTGAACGGTCCCTCATACTTCTGCACAAGAGATGGTGTCATCCCTTTCGGTGGTGGGAATTGATCTCTGCTCAACTTGAGCAAGACCAACTCTCCTACTTGGAATTATGTGTCACGCATGTTGTGATCTGTCCACTGCTTCATTCTATCTACTGCATTAGTGAAGTGTGCACAAGCTATCTCCAACCGATCCTGCCAACTCTTTACGAAACCCGTGGTTGATGGATTCGTCCTACAATAGCCTTGCATCAAAAAATGAGGAGTTGTGAGTTGTTGTTCATTCGTCAACTCGAATCGACTGTAGCTCGTTGTTGAAATCTTTTGTAGGTTGTAGTTGAATTGGACGACGTCCAACAAGTTTGACTAATTCATCTGATTTGCTTGTACATAATGCCTCAAGAAGTCCTCTAGAAGTGTGTTGATTTGTTTAGTCTGGCCATTTGTGTGCAGATGGTAGGTTGAAATCTTCAAAAATTTAATTCCCACAAGCTTGAATAATGTTGTCCAAAAATTACTCATGAACCTTGCATCCCTGTCTGACACAATGTTCAATGAAAGACCCCAATACTTCACTATGTGCTTGAAAAACAACTTTGCAACTTCTTTGTCACTGCAAGGCATCTTCATCGCAACGAAGACATTATACTTGGAGAATCGATCCACCATGACCAAAATCGCATTGTATCCCTGCACCATCAGAAGTTGTGTGATGAATTCCATCGATACACTCGTCCCTGATCTCTCCGGAATCAGTAAAGGTTGCAACTGCCCTACTCTCATTCTGGTGTTCGTCTTATCCTATCAGCATATAAGGAAAGTGCGAACATACTCTTCCACATCTTTCTTCATATGTTCCCAAAAGTATCCTTGGTCCAACAATGTTATCATTCTTTGTTGTCATGGGTGGCCATCCCAGGGTGAGTCGTGGCATTCCTTCACGAGTTCCCTCCTGAGGTTGGACAACTTAGGCATGTATATTCGCTCCCCAAAGTACAACATTCAATCGTGTAGCCAAAACTTCTATGTTTTTCCCTCCTTCACCTGCTTCATGATGTTATTTTCTATGTGATCATGTTCTAACCCTTCATTGATTTGTTCGTGCAACTCTTCCAAGACATGAATATGACTTCCCCCTAAAGTAGGAAACTCGTCTTCCTCCTCTAGGATACCGAGTTGTGTATTTCTTCTCAAGGAATATGTGGCATCATTCAACCTACCCGCCCTATACTCAATGGTCATGTCAAATTATGCAAGGAAGTATTGCCACCTTGCCTACTTGGGTGACAACTTTGACTACGTTGCGAACTAACTTGTTGCAATGTTGTTTGTCTTCATGGCAAACAGCTTTCCTAACGAGTAGTGTCTCCAAGTCTACAAACAATGTACCACTGCAGTCATCTCCTTATCATGAACAAGGTATCTATGTTTGCAATCTTGGAGATTTTTTCTCTCAAAGGAAATTGGTTGTCCCTCCTACTTCAAAACACCTCCAATGGAAAAGTCTGATGCATTCATCTGCACTTCAAATTATTTCTCAAAGTATGGCAGCTTCAACATCGGAGCGGTGACAATTATGTGTTTTATCTCTTCAAACACAGACTTGCTTCTCTCCATCCATTTCCATGCTTTCTCCTTTCTCAACAAGTTAGTCAGCGGTGCAGTAATCTTGGAGTATCCCTCTACAAACTTGTGATAGTAGTTCTCTAGTCCAACAAAGAATCCCATGTCATGAATTGTCTGTGACTCTTCCCAATCATTGATTTCCTTGACCTTCGCAAGGTCCATGCGAATGCATCCTTGGCTGATTCAATGCCTCAAGAAGGGTATCTTAGTATACCCAAAAGCACACTTGGACTTATTTAAGAACAATTGGTTCTGTCGCAGTGCCTCAAAGACATGTGCCAAATGTTCTCTTGTGCTCCTCCATACTTTCATTGTACACTACGATGTCATCCAAATACACCACAACGTACTTGTCCAAAAACAGTCGCAACATGCCATTCATCAATGTGAAAAAGGTTGCAAGAGCGTCACACAACCCAAAAGGCATTACTAGGAACTCATAGCTCCCATACCTCGTCACCATGGTTCTCTTCACTTCATCTCCTTCTGTAATTGATACCTAATACTACCCATGTCACAAGTTGAGCTTTGAAAAGATCTTGGCCTTGGCCAACTTGTCAAAGCAATCGACAACTAAAAGCAATGGGCATCGGTTCTTCACAGTTTGTTTGTTCAACGCTCAGTAATCCAAACACATTCTTAGCTCTGAAGTGTCCTTCTTCTTCTAAAAGAGAACTGGGGTGCCATATGGGGACCCAGACGAACAAATGAAGCCAACATCAATAAATTATATCAAATGTCTCTTCAACTCCTCCAACTCAGGCATGGACAATCAGTAAGGAGCTCTTGTTGGTGGTTGTAGCCCAGGCTCTATCTCAATGTGGTGGTCAATAGTGTGTCATGATGAGAGAACTTTCGGAAACTCATTCGACATTTTGTCTACAAAATAACCCAATAAGTCAGTGAGCTCTGGTGGAACAGGAATCCCCACTCCATCCTCTTAACCTCTCCAACAATTGTTGTGTAAATATGTGATATGTTTTGTCTTATTTCTCTCTTCATACTCAATGCAGACACAAGTTGCACCTTTCCACCAAACTTCCTTGCAGTTGTGAACATAACCCAAGCCTTTTGTTCACCAAGTATAACCATCTTCTACATCCATGGCATGAGGACTTAATGCATCCTCCTTAGGAACTCTTGTCCAGGAATCACCTCAAATTCATCCATAGGAATCACCATGAAGTTAGCCCGACCTTCCCACTTATCAAGGAGAATGTGAACTGAGGAGGAAACACCAAGTGTTTCCTTTGCCTTAGAGTTTACTACCTTCACCGCAGCTTTGCACGGGGAGACTCTAATTCCTAGTTCCTTCGCTACTTCAATATTCAAAAAGTTGTGTGAGGCACCTGAGTCAACCAGACCTTGCATCATTCTTCCATTGATAATCAAATTCACAAAACACAATTGATGGTATTTCCTGTCAAAATTTCCACCCAACATACCAACTCTTTGTATCTTGTTGCAAACCAATCCTTCCCACTCTTTCTGCGTTAAGTGAAAAAAACAATCAAAATCAAAATACAACATACATGTGTTGTACTTGCCTTTCGTGGAATGTATTGGAACGCCCCTTGGTTCACCACTTGGTTCCAAAGTGCTTCGTTGTAAGTCCCTATATATCCTAGTTCGTTGCCTAAACCAAGACACTTTTTCCTCAGGTCGCAATGAGACACTTTAATCAACCTTCCTTGATTCATTGGTGACCTGCTTCCAACGCATGACTTCATACCTCTTCGTCCAAGGAGTCGCCCCACTTATGGACTGTGTGAAGTCTATCATATTGTGCATCGTTTCTCTACAAAACCCTTCATTGTGAAATTGCTCTGATGCCATTTGTCGTGCCTCCAAGAGTCATGCCAAATTCTAATCTTAGCATCTTGTGGACGTGCGACATCGTTGTGGTTCTCCCTTGCCAGCTTGGCCCAACAAAGGATACTTCACCCGGACTATGCCTCTTTACCTAGAGCATACTCATACTCTATTCTAGGCTACGGACAAGTCACATCCTTACTCTATGCAACTCAGTTGTATACTTAGACATTTGTTAACTTAGTTTAACACTTAGTCAATTTGGCATACAACAGAAAATGTGTGAAACACAAGAGACAAATATATAGTCCAAGTGACACAAAGGGTGCCTAATACCCAACTTTGTTTATTTATACAGAAAACTTTATAAAGAGGGCACTAATGTCCCAGTTACAAAGATGGGTAGAGTCTCATGACTCTGCTTTACATATGAGAACTACCCAAACTTTCGGTATTGTCACACCAAGACTCGCCCTATCATTTCCTCATTGCCTCAGCTTGAGGTGTGCCCCACTTGTGTGCCCATCCTCAGAACTCCATCTATTACCTTCACTTGGTTTTCCTTGACTTTGTTTGGTTGTGTGCCCTTTCTCTCATATGGACTTCGAGGGACACTTTGTGTGAAACGTCGCATCTCTTTGGTGCATCGCGCCCCTTCATGAATCCTCACACTCAACGGACCTTCAAGCCCATCTGTGGACCCAGCCTTCCCATCTAAGCTTGTGTGCCAATCAACTCTTTGTTTCTTGGACTAGTGTGCCCCATCCTTAGGTGTGTGCCCCTTCCTTGTGCTCTTCCTTGTGTTGATCATCGCGACTCTCCATTGGTGTGTCAATCGTCGTGAATCTTTGTGTGTGTGACGATGGGGTTGTTCAACCTCTCTGACGCACCCATGCTACCAAGGGCATATGGGTCCACAACTTGGACAAGCTCCCAAGTTTCCCCACCCTTTCCCAAACAATACCCAAGTCTTTGTCATTTATCGCAAGGAAAGAATGGTGTGTTCCCCCTTGGTGTTACAAGAAAAATCACTCTATGGCATGGGGTAAACCACAAAAGAAGGAAATGACTCCAAAAATCAAATATAATCTCAAGTATGCTATATAAACAAACATGCTAACAAGACAAGATAAAGATCCTACCTCGTCCAGACTTTCGATGAAGTCCATCGTTGAGCACTTGACTCAAATCTATATACCTGCAACTTGTCCTCAACAACCAAGATACGCAAGAATATGGTGACAATATATAAGTTTAGCACATATAATAGCATAATCCATCAATATTTGTAACAAATACGCACATGGAATAATAATTAAAGTATTTACAAGACATTAATTGGACGAGAAAATAGTATTTCTATTAAAATGTAATCAACAGAAGTGTATGAATGACAAACTTCTGTGTCGTCACGTTCGGAACTAAGAAACTAAGTCCCTTCCAACTGGGCCTCCACAACTTGAATCCCCCACCAAAGGCAAGCTCCTATAAGAGAGACAATGAGGTTCTCCATAAAATAGGGAAGAGCTTGGGGGATAAACATGTGTTCAGACTTAAAAGGACAAAGGGATGTAGACTCAATATGAACTGAATAATTTCTCCAGAGTAACTTTTCTCTCAAATTTGAATTCTTCTCTCCTTTCCACAGCTTGGATATGGCCCATTTATAGCTTTCAAATGGAACTAAAGGGTCGAGTCGGAACATTTCCAGTATATGGAAGGTCAAGGATCATGGATCTCATGATGTGACATGGAAACCCGACACCATTTTTAATTTTGGGCACAAAACTCGATGTACA
Organism: Picea engelmannii; assembly: GCA_009831015.1. Lineage (NCBI taxonomy): Eukaryota > Viridiplantae > Streptophyta > Pinopsida > Pinales > Pinaceae > Picea > Picea engelmannii. The sequence goes on from WSFP011436069.1 coordinate 13,800, forward strand.
CGAGTTGTAATGGTGCAACCTGTGTATATGCATGATGTATAGCTGTTAGGGAACATATATGTGGAAAAATATGTTTTTTAGCTCAAGGAATTGCAAAAAGGGACTTCAAGTCTACATAGGGAAATGGAAAAGGGCCTTCTAAGCAAGTTGCATGGGGTGAGGAAAATCTTGCTATAACAGATGCCCCCTAATGTGTGAGGTCATAGGAGTATCTGTGATGGTCAAAATACATTATAATTCCCACAAGTGGAGTAATGGAGACCCAATTGGACGAACTAGTTGCTCATAAGAATATTACAATCCATAATGACTTTGTACACATGGTTGCCAATTTGAATTACACCGCAGATCCATGTGGAAATATACCAAACAGTTTTCCATGGCCATCAATAAGAAATACAAAGGGAGATACATGCCATAGGTTGCCATAGTCACATACAAGGCCCAGTGAAAACCAGTCTCAAAATCAATCTGAAGATATATGTATACAATGGAGTACAATCTGATCTCCCATGATCACTAAAGTCATATAGGTACCGGTCCAATGAATGATAGAAACAACTCAAGAAAGTTGAGACTATGAACTGATGTCTTCAAGTCTTCTACACGATCTGCCAAAGGTGAAAGTCTACATCATGTGAATAAAGGAGTTGAGGTCGAACACAACGAGACTTTGTTTCATTACCAGTCATTAAGGTATATCATTAACAAATGTGAGACAACCTACTGATAATGAAAGTAGGTATCAAGGAACCAAGTACATTCTTACAAGTGTGAATAAAGGAGTTGAGGTAGAACACTTGAAGAATCCATCAATTAGGAGACATTGATGTATTCCCAACTATCAATGGCGAGATAACTTGCCACTGATGACTGCAAGCCTCTAGGTACGCATAGGACTCTAGTTCTCGTTTCCAGAATAGATGAGCTAAAGTCGATGGAAGGAGACCCAATGAAAGGAGAGCATTAAGGCATCTCTCATCAATCAGCATGAGGTACAAAATAGTAGCTTGATTATTTTGAGGAACTCGGATGAAGAACATGTTCACGAACCAACAACCTTGTGTGTCTTTCGCATGCACCAGATGCAAGCAATGCACGAAAAAGACCCTCTGAATAGCAGCCAATAATGAAAATTGTCAACAAAGGCAAGGAAACCACCAATAAGGCTAATGGCATCCAAGACACTGCACGAATCCCAATGTGTGAATATATTTCTTGTCGTCGAACATGAGGGAAACCCCCCAGTCAGTGACCAATGAGGAGATGTCGACTGGTGGGTTCAAGGTTACCTACCCATAAGGAAAGTAGGATGAGGGTGCACAGTAAGATAATAGATTCATGTAACTCTGAGACACACTGAGGGTATGTCAACATGCAACGTCAAGAGTTCTGAGAAATGGTCGACACAGGATTATAGACATCCTTTGAAAAAGAGCATGAGACATATGGAGGACTCTGGCAGCATAGACTCAATGATGAAACTTTTTGATGCAAGAGGCACCAATCAAAATCTCCATAGGGACTGGAAGAGTAACTAGTCGGAGGAGTAAACTCTAAGTAATGAGCTCAACTTCCTAAGGTCATAATAAACCCAAACATTGGATGACAAGTGAACTTCAAAAGTTTTTGATATGTTCAAAGGCGACACGACTGCTGCCAACATGAGATAATACTCTTCTCCCACCCATCTTTATTTTTTTTTAATAGACAAATGAATGCTATGATACAGAGGAGGAAAAAAATGTCGCAAGTAAGCAACTAGATCCCAGGGTAGTGCTCCACATATGTGGAACAAATTCAATTATCACTTAGATGAATATTTAAGGGAAGGGCCATGTTGATAATCAGGATTGATATTCGCTTTGCCTTAATTTATCAAAGAATCAAATCTGCCTTTCTGAGTAGGGACTTTTGATAGTGGATGGTACTAGTTCATGGGATCCTAACTTCCTCCAAACATCGATGAACATAAGATAGCTTAAAGCCCCTATCATCAACAAATCATGTTGGTCTACCTTAATAAGTATTATTTTAGGGGATTGATTTCAGGAAAATAATTAAAGGAAATAAAATCATGCAAGTGTTAATATTAATGTAGTAATACCTTCTTGTATTATAGAGTTTCATTCATAGATAGTTGCTATGCAAACATGAACTATATGTTGGTTCAGATGGTTTTGTTTTTTCTTTAGCTCATATCTCCCTAAGTCTCAATTGCAGGATCCCAATGGTCCACCCTATGCAAGTGACAAAAACTGAACTAAAGGTTATACCATGCCCAAGAACTAAGTCCATAGAGATCAATAACCACGAACAAAATCCCCAAAACCAACACGCTAAAAGAGAGCCTCGTCTTAGTCCACATGCTATCGACCTACAAGGAGTCTCTCCCATGGCCATATCCCACCTGCCACTATGATCTGCAAACAAAGAGAGTTGATAGATTGGCAGATGAGTGTCCTTCAGATATGACAGATGCAAAAATTATGGTGATGGCGGGTTGAGTAAAATGATTTTCAAAGGTGCAAATGTGGATTCGGCCTCTAAGTACTATACAATCTAACGCACCATGCAAGAGGAATGATGCTCTCCCATGGAATTGTAAGTGTTATTGGATAAATTGGTGAATGCGAACATAAATTGATCTCCCTAGATCCACCTGGATCTAGAAAAAAACAAGACAGGACATGACGTTTTCCCTAAGCTTTAATCATTGAATTTACTATCAAACAAGAGATGAGTGACATACCTTTGAATATCGCTTCCTTATATCTTTGTTGTCCTTGCTCCGCTCTAGTGCTCTTGTGATATCGGATCTGCAATGACACAAACCAACCAAAGTGAAAGCAATAATAGTATATTCAATAAAAGCTTATACATGTGATCAAGGAGCCAAGTTATAAAATGAGAATGATTTTATGGGAAAGAAATATGCCACTGTATCATATTAAGTAAAAGTGGAAGATACAACCAAACCGCCTTGATGTTGCAAGGTTCCCTTTCGATGGCCCTTTGCTCCAACACACACACTTGCTCCAAACTTGCATGAAGAGGATCCACAATAACTTGATGGATAGATGAAGGCCTCAAGCATGAATTGAAATAGAATCCCTCACGCAATTCTCATCCTATTCCTTCATTAATTCCTTGCTTGATCTTGCTTAACCTTTTCCATGAGAAATCCATCATTATATAGGATAAAGAGAGATGGTTAAAGAGATTAGGATGATCCCACCAAATTAGAGAAGCGAGTAGGATCCCAACCATACGGATGCCACCTCGTATTCTAGAAGATCCCTTCTAGAACTTCCGTGAACTTCGACCTTTTTCTCAGTCTTCCAACGCCGTCACACCCTAGCTATAGTGCAGCCTGCGGAAACGTCGCAAGCCAGTTTCATGAAAACCTACGGTAATCAGGCATTTCCGCACTGTACCTTATGGATGGCCTACGACAACCTTCTAAAAACAAGTTTTGTAGAAGAGGGAGTTAGTCACTTTTCTCATGAAGAAAGTTTCTTTTGGAAGCCTGAACACATACTATAGAAACATCACCAGGGTGACTAAAATAATGTGTAACAAAATTCCCCCCAAAGTATGAGGCTGGAACTCGTGACAGCCGAAATACTTTGTAGAATATGTGTGTGTGTTGGAAACAAGGAGTGCACCAATCGGAAACCTGCAAACAACCAAGCATCTGCGCAATATTATACCATCTCTGAGGTAGGCATTCCCATGCTCAGATGACAAGTGATAATAAATGTCAGTCATGGCCACTAATCATACATTGTGGATCCATGTCATCAAGATTCTACATAGCCACCAGGAATACACTATGGATCTATGCTCGTAGAAAAACTCAGATTCAAACATAGCCACAAGACATACAAAGTGGATCTATGTGTCAATACAAATCATAAATACTCCATCGCAACCTAGATCGAAACAATGAAATCTAGGGTCTCCAATCCTGTCATCCGTAAGTACGAATCTAACCATGAGATTACAGGTGTTGAATTCGAACATGGTAGAAACCACTTGATTATTGGCCATGGATGAAAACCGTTAACAAGTGTGAGGGAAATCATCATTGATGTCAATGACTCCCAAGGTACCTTAGTACAATCCAACGAATGCGAATAAATGAGTTGAAGTCGAGCACTCAATATAATCTCTCAATCAGGGGTCAATGATGTGAACCCACTATCGAAAGCAAAGAAACCTCCAATTGAAACATGCAGTTTCTAAGGTACTAATTGATTTCTAAGTCTTATTCCTGGATAATGAGTTGAAGTCAAAAGGAAAAGACTCGTCACAGGAGGGCCTTGATGTATCCCCCATTAATGACACGAAATAAGTAACAAATTTGAGGTAGATCAAAGTATAAAGATGATTTGAAACTGACAAAGGGAAGGCCGACATGGTAAGAATTGATAACTGCAGATGGCCAACTCGATAGAAGGCTTGTGCAAGGTTGGATTTCTCTTGAACATATGAACGACACGACAATGGTCTTAGCAGCATTGACTCAAAGATGACCCAAGATATGAATTTGCGGAAGGTCAAACAAGAGACAAATGGATTTCCCAACCTGGATTCAATGATGAAGGGGATGTCATGTTCAAGAGAGACTATTACTGCCACTAAAACAAATATAGAGACACATTTCTTTCCTAAAATTTCCCCCACCATTTATGGCAAGTACCTCTTTATTTTTACGCAAGCTTGAGGAGGATAACATATGTTTGTTGATTTAAGCTCATCCTTTGGACAAGTCCCTCGGAGTATGTTTAACGAACCCTAAGAAGGAGTGGTTCTGTTCCATATAGGTCTTTCAATTAGAGAGCCTGAAAAAACACTTAAAGAGGACTCTCTCGGTTCCTTTTTTGTAAATTAGTTTAATGAGATCAAAAAAGTGATAAGCTATCGCCCATCAAACATTTTCTTCAAATACTTTTACGAGTGTGAAAAGAACAAGGTCACTCGGAAATCTTTTCATTTTTACTGAGTGTGAAAAGAGCTTAAAGGATACTCCATAAATTTTGATTTTCGTGTTACCATGACAAGTACGAAAAAATGACAAAAGTATACTCGGTTGCATTCTCATTGATTTGTGAGTACGAGAACGAACAAAGACTGAGCTCAAGGTTTTTCTTGAAAAACCTAAAAATTATTTGTACAAGCGACAAATGTAAAAATAAATCAAGAAACGCATCTGTGTTCCATCGTTTAGGCTCCTAGATTCTTCATCTGTGAAAAATCAAAACATTTACAATGTCATTAGAACTTTAGGTTTTAAGTAAAATGAATAAAATAATATAAAATATTAATGAAAAAACTAAAAAGTGAATAAATATAGGTGAAAACTCTTTTTTACCATTTCATTGTCATTTTACCCAAAACTTGTCAAAAAAACCCTATGGTCGCCAATTTTGTTATTGGATAAATCGGTGAATGCAGACATAAATTGATCTCCCTAGATCCACCTGGATATAGAAAAAAACAAGACATGACATGACGTTTTCCCTAAGCTTTAATCATTGAATTTACTATCAAACAAGAGATGAGTGACATACCTTTGAATATCGCTTCCTTATATCTTTGTTGTCCTCGCTCTGCTCTGGTGCTCTTGTGATATCAGATCTGCAATGACACAAACCAACCAAAGTGAAAGCAATAATAGTATATTCAATAAAATCTTATACATGTGATCAAGGAGTCATGTTATAAAATGAGAATGATTTTATGGGAAAGAAACATGCCACTGTATCATATTAAGTAAAAGTGGAAGATACAACCAAACCGCCTTGATGTTGCAAGGTTCCCTTTCAGTGGCCCTTTGCTCCAACACACGCACTTGCTCCAAAATTGCATGAAGAGGATCCACAATAACTTGATGGACAAATGAAGGCCTCAAGCATCAATTGAAATAGAATCCCTCACACAATTCTCAGCCTATTCCTTTATTAATTCCTTGCTTGATCTTGCTTAACCTTTTCCATGAGAAATCCATCATTATATAGGAGAAAGAGAGATTGTTAAAGAGATTAGGATGATCCCACCAAGTCACAGAAGCGAGTAGGATCCCAACCATATGGATTCCACCTCATATTCTAGAAGATCCCTTCTAGAACTTTTGTGAACTTAGACCTTTTCTCAGTCTTCAAATGCCACCGCACCCTGGCTATAGTGCAGCCTGCAGAAACATCGCAAGCTAGTTTCATGATAGCCTACGGGGATCAGGCATTTCCGCATTGTACCTTATGGATGGCCTGTGACGGCCTTCTAAAAACAAGTTTTGTAGAAGAGGGAGTTAGTCACTTTTCTCATGAAGAAAGGTTATTTTGGAAGCCTGAACACATACTGTAGAAACATTACCAGGGTGACTAAAATAATGTGTAACAGTAAGAGGTAGCGTTTCTTCTCAGGGAAGCTTGTTCTATGATTTTTTTTATTTACCATGAATGCCAAAATGCTTGATGACGTATTTCAATTGTTGGTGGATCGATTCTAGTGGTGATTGTTTGCACAAATCACACAAGATTTAAAAAAACCACATATGTGGAGCACTACCCTATGATCTAATCAATATCAACACAAGAGCCTACTAGTAAACGACTACAAACATATGTTCCTCATGTGCAAGATAAAGGAAAAGCAGTTGCCTCCCCTTCTTCTCCCTCAAATGATTCCTCAAAATCTGTGTCTTCTCGCATGCACTTGAAAGATGATTGTTCCCATGTTATCAGTGAGATACAACCTCAAGGTTATAATCAACCACAAGCTACTTCCGAGAAATCAAAGGGGGACAGCAATGATAAAAGAAAAATTGCCTCTTAGAGTGGCAAGTATGGATTTTAGTTTATGGTTTTTTATGATTTGAGTTGATAAAGATAGTGTTAATGGTCTGCAAAAAGTTTGGGCAGCAAGCTCTGTTTTGGATAATGTGGATTATGTGGATATTTATATATTTGTGGATATGATTTAAATTATCTATGATATTTAAATATCTAATTTGAAAGATATTTAAGGGAGCTACAAGGGTGGCATGTGTTAAAATGATTATCCATTTGTGTTATATTTTATGATTTGAAAAGAAGAAAAGATGGGAGTCACAAGGGGTCCCACCTACCTAGTTATTATTAATTAAAGAACCTTAACTATTATTATTATTATTTATTTCTCCTAAACTAATTAGTTAAGTCAAACTAACTTAACTAAAGAAAGTAGTTGAACTACTTCAACTTATTTGGAAAGAATAAAAGTTGAATGAGAAGAAG
>ML867658.1:21179-32597 GCA_009831015.1 Picea engelmannii
GATCTCATCCCTAGTGAAGCCACCCGATGTTGTATGGCTATGGGTGTAGTGTACTTTTTAACAACCCCAACTATTTGACGACCTCAACTGAGATGATGTTCTTTTGGCTTCCTCTATCAATAATGAAATGCAATGGGGTCCCCTTCACCCACATCTATGAATGGAAGAGGCGCTCCCCCTCTTCAGGATCCAGTGGTTATTTTGGTTGAATTGTTGCGATCGCGATAGTAGCAGTAGGGTCTGCTTTGATGATCTGTCTGTTTTAAATATTTTCTGGATCAGATTCCGAATCAGGGTTCAACTCCTTATCTTTGACCTCAGCCACCAATGACTTCCCAGTTCCATTATTCATCTTTCCTTTACCCTTATTTTCCTGTGTCTTCGATTGGTTTTCGGGAGGTTATTGGTTAGGGCCGTCTTTACTATGCTTTGGTTGTTGCAGATTTGCAGACCCTAACTCTCATTTGTTTTGGTGCCTAAATTTCTTCTCGATTTTGACAACATATCATAGGCAACTCCCAATTATGAGATGTTTAGGAAATCCATTTCGGTTTGGATGTACCTATGCAGAGCCCCACGATATTTCAGAACCAGATGCCACTCAAAGGCTTTAATACCCAACTTGGTACACAAGATATGGAAAGTATTTGTGAACTTTGACACTATTTATCTCTTCTCATTCCGTAGTGTGGTTCATCTCATGTACTGGTCTTCATAGTTATCAATAGGGTAGTATTGTTCTTTGACCACATCCACAAAAAAATACCAAGTGGGCTCGGTCCCATATATTCCATATTACTCTGTGGATATTTTCTCCTAGTAAGTTTCCCACTAGTGTTTGACATGGGGGAGAGCCTTGAGGAGTGCGGAGGTGATCTTTTCCCTGTTGGAAAAATTGTGAACAGAGAAATAACCTCCTAGCAGATTCAACCATTTTTCTAAGGCATTCACATCTATCTGACCTTCAAATATGGGAATATCAAAATTAACTTGTACCTTGAAGGGAGAGGTTCCTCCAAAGTGCCCTCTTGATGAATATGTGCATGTTGCTATCATTAGGCATTGAAGGATGTGGGAACAATTCTCCATCATTTTGTCCCTCTGTCGCGCAAGAGCTTTCTCAAGAAACATGTTAATAGAATCTTTTGCTCCACCGTTTTTCTTTTCTGCTACCATAAAGGGTTTCTTGGGCATTCGAGAGCGATTTTCCTCAAGAGAGACAAGATCGATACCCAACTTGCTATACTTGGACCTCGCCGGGGACATACACTGAAAAACGATCAAGAGCAGCCTTATTTGATACCACTAATCCGGGTTATTTTCGGAAAAAAATGAAAGCATAGATATTACAATGAAATATACATAAAATTGCCAAAAACAGAGAAATACAACAATACATGATTTCTATTAATGAAAGAAATGTATAGAGACTGTAAAAATACATAGTGCAAGACTCGCTAGAATGGTGGCATCTTTATCTCTGAGAAGAGATGTGATGACTACACTCATTCGCAAGAAGATGATTACAATGAGGATCTGAAGGTGTTTTTATGATAAACATAAATTCCAAAACCCTAGACATCCAAAACCTAACCCTAGGAGATGAAGCACCAAAATTCATGTGGGCCCCGTTGGGGTAAGTTAGTACATTAACTTCCTAGGGTCGTAACTTTTGCATACGATCTCTATTTTAGGCATGTGATAGCCCATTGGAAAGGTATTTTCGAGAACTACACATTATGTCATCAAAATCTGATTCCATCTACATTTTGACTATGGAAAGCCAAGAAAACACTGTTTAGAGCCCCAAAACGAGCTTGGAAGTAAAAAAAGATGTACTGACATGACAACTTCCAAAATAAGCCAGTTGGAATAGGTGGGAAACCACTAATATCCACTTGGATGCTGTGTAGGGCTTCATGACAACCCTTTAAGTGCAGAACCCACAATTACAAAGAAATGTCCCCATTACAGAGAACCATGCTGAATTAAAAACTATCAATATGAGCTAGTTGGAATTTGGAACAGGTGGGTGGCCACCAATATCCACCTAGATTAGCTATGAAATTTAACACCTTGACGTGTTAACTCTAAGTTGACACACCACCCCACCAGTTAATGAATTTATTCAGTGCATCGTTAAACAGACACACTGGTGCATTTATGTTTACCAACACACCGTCGATAAATGTAACAAGGTACGCGATGCCCCCTATAAATTTACAGGTCGCACCATATGCGGTGCGAGTCGAGCGCCTCAAACGCACCACACAATTTTTTTTTTTTACACTTAAAATTTCACTCAATTTTAAATTTTAAACCGATGAAAACTTAAGTTATGAATAAACAAGGACATTACCTAGACACTTTGTTGTTGGGGAGGCATGATTGTGATATACTAAAAAAAAACTAAATTTGCCTACCATTTGGAAAAAATAGAAATTCACGCACCAAGTAACATATGAAAGGAACACAACCAAGGAAAGCACTGATGGAAGGGTGCTTCAGATAGACAAAGGTTTCCCCAGTGATTTTGAGCTCTAAAACACTAAAAAATGGAAAAATGATTTTTACAGTCGGTGATTTTTTTTTTAATAAAACCCTGCTCCGGTGCTCCTGATTCACAACCGCACCGGGCAATACATGTTTAATGAGCACACCGGCTATATTTAAAATTACAAAACAAATATCCCTATCATGGTGCACATGTTTTTGGGTGCACACCGGTGCCTATACTATGCCATAGCGCATTGCCACACATTTTTTTGAAAAACTACAATAGTGCGAATTTTTTTGTTTAAGCATGACATGGTGCAGTATAATAATAGACGCCCTGGTGCGCTTGGGTTTACAGAGAGAACCACCTAAATTTGGAAATTAACCTTAACACAATGCTACATATTGGAGCACTGGTGCACATGATACAATGAAGGGCACCGATATATTTTTTGACACTATCCTACATTGTTGTGTAAATGTTTTTTATTTAACCATACGATGATGTGCTCTACTAATAGCGCACTGATGCTTCCAGTGTTTCGATGCACACTGTATATTAAAAAAAAAAAATCTATTACGATGCATCATTATTTCTCGATGCATCCTTATTTCTGTATCACACCGGATAATATTGTTCTTTATTTGAAATAACCATGTTACAGTGCACTAGTTTTGAGGGAACCGATGCGCTTGATGTCAAAAACACACCAGTGTGTTATGTATGTATAAAAGAAATGATGTAAAAACATCTGCTAAAGCCTACGCCCACTTACCTCCACTAGTATCATCTTCTATAAACAGATTTTTGGGATACTTTTATAGGGGCATCCGCAAAAACATCCGCTAGAGGGTATTTTCCTTTTAGTGATCATGGCTTCCTCAAGATATTATTTCTAGAGCTAGATCACCATCGATCCTTCTAGTGATAAAAGATCGATATTGTTCCTCACTCAAATACGTCTTCTCCTTTCCATAAAGACCCACAACACATTCGTGGTCTCCACAGACATACACATTTGGATTCAAACTTGTGGATTTATTAGGGTTTATTCACACAGATTGACCCATAAAATAGAACTCACGAAAATACACAATAACACATTTCATTATATCGAGGTCGAATACAATACAACCTCTCTGGGCTAGGCTACCCTCTCAGCTGGTTTTAGATTGTACCAGGCCTCCCCTCAAATGATTGAAAGGCTTACATGATATAGAGAAAACATACAACAACGATCAGGTCATGAAAATATTCGATCTATCCGCAATGAAATCGTTAATATCTATTATAATATCAAAACAAACCCTATCATTTACACACTTTTCGAAGAAATCACATCCTTAAGGGAATGCTGCACCTTCCTGAAGCTTCCAGATTTTGACTTTGATTTGTGGGGGTTTTTTCTCCTGCATCAGACTCCCAGGGTAGAAAAATTTTCATGACCTCCTGGTCACATGTCTTCATTGTTGCTTTATCTTCACTCTCTGATCTTCCTTTTTCTTCATGCATCACTCCATCATACGCTAAGATTCTCCTCTTGCTCAACAATGAGTTGCATCTAATCCTTTCCTCTTTATCAAGCCTCCACACATGCTACCCAATACCTTATCAATATTTCTCCTAAGATTGACCTTTTGGTATCACCAGTTATCTCTCCTAGAACCATCTAAGCATCCTATTCTCTAGGCTTCTGCACCTACCCACTCATGTGCAGGGAAATATTTTTCTGTGCTCTGATACCACTTGATGAAGACCAATTCTAGGATATCAAGTTGTCTATGTGTTTTATCCTCGAACATGTGGGTTATTTGCCTACACATGGATTGGTCATGTCCATGGAAGCAATCAAATCCTAAATCTCCCTCAAATATGTTAAAATTTTGGTATGCTCATTTAACCATAGACAATGTCACATCATTGTCACCCAACGATAGGCATTCAAATATTCCACCCCCAAGCACACTAACCATTACTTAGATTAATTCTGACAAGTCTACACTAGAACCAATAGATAAACCCTAGACAAAACAATGTTGTAGAAACAAAACAGTAACCATACAAAGATAGCCTGCCTTACACCAAGAGAAGCATAAGAGAGATACTAGAAAGACTGCTACACCATTCCTCCAGACTTGTGCCCTCTCCAACTGCAATTGCAACTCTCCAAACTTGCACCCTAGATATCGTTGTAGTTCCTCCTTAGACTTGTGCACTCTAAGTGAGTGAGTGTACAAATGAGCTAAGGCATCACCTTATTTATACTTATTCTGCTAGCAAACTTTTCCCACAGGGACGACTTATATTTTCTGGAAAATATAATTTACTTTGACTTTTCTGGTAGGGCTGACTTCTCTTTTTGTGTTTATTGTTTCTTTATTATTATTCTCCTTGGGCTGACTTCTCTTCCAACGTTTCCGTACATCTGTTTAATGGTTCTCTTACTTTCAGAATATTCTAATCTAAGTACAAAGGTTACACTTGGAGGTTAATACCTCTCGTAGCTACCAAAACATTAACTCTCCCTCTTATCTAGGGAGGTATTAACTAATATGTTCTTTATGTAGTGGTCTCAAACACATCCATCCATATCACATGGAATGGGAAAGACTCACATGGTCTTGTAGACTAGTCTATAGGTAGCATCACCATAGCCATACAAGATTTCTCATGATCAAACAAATCATGTCTCAAGTAGCATGGCGACACGGCCATCTCATGATCAAACAAATCATGTAACAAGTATAATAGCCACATATTAGTCATCTAGATGGAAATCAAATCCAACCCTACTCATTGGCACTCTAGCTAGTAAACTCCGATGTTGCTGATCGACACTCTAATTGGTAATCATCTCCAACACTACTAGTCGACCTCTAGTTCATACAAAACTAGTAACTCACTAGATCACACTAAATATGTAATCTAATTCACAAGGAACTAGTAACTCGTTAGCTCACAAAATTCAGTACATTACCAACATCTCATGAGTGGGATCAACAGTCATCGTGGGGATTTCTTCCAGCTCACACAATGTTGGGCATCTATCTTTCGCTAGGGACAATCCGACCCAAAGTTCGACCACTAGCTCCATGCTAGTCACTTGGTTGGCACACCAGTCCTCTAGTGCCACATAGACCAAGAATCTAACCATGAGGGTTAGGTGATGTAGTGCACACACACTACCCATCTATCCCTAGGCTAGGAATCATCTGACCCAAAGTTCGACCACTAAACCCATGCTAGTTATCATCCAACCCAGAGTCTGACCACTAGCCCTAGGCTAGTCATCATCCGACCCAGAGTTCAGACACTAACCCCAGGCTAGTCATTATCCAACCCAGAGTCTGGCCACTAGCCATAGGCTAGTCATCCTCCAACCACATAGGTTATCCCTGTAGCTATCAAGGAAATATGCCCTTGTTGAAGGATCCATGATTTACACTTCCTGAAGCTAGGAACACACACCCTCCCTGAAGGATCCACGTCTATTGACCTTGTGTGAGTTCAAGCTGATTGGAGCCATAGTTAGTGCCCGAACATGAACCTGTTGTTACTACACCACACTATGATGCACCTAGAGTCACATCTGTAACACATCACTCCCTCTTGTTGAGGAAAATATATAAATTATCTTACTCAAGCATTTTCGAATCCCACTTGGCTAAGGAAATATAGTCGGGAATATCACCCTATGTTTTATAGCCTCAAAAAGTATTTCCCAATCCACAAGTATTAATTACAAGGGCTTAGGGTGATTTTTTAAATGAAAAGATAGTTGCAAAATATGAAATTTTTATATAATTTTATGAAAATATACAAATTGCAGCAAGTAATGTGAAGATCAAAAGAAAAAGTAACCAAGTCATAGACACACAAAAAAGAGACAGATTAGTAATCACTTTATTTCATTCCAAGAAATCAAGAGTATCTTTCTCTTTACAAAATCCTTGTGAGGGCATGGACCAAGTTCAAACTTAGACATCCTCGATGAAAACCATACAAAAGGACTTTGACAAGAAGTAAAAACTGAACTTTAAAATATAGATCAGCTTGCCACAGATTGCTGCCAACTTGAATATGCACAATATCCTTTATCAGTTATGAAATCTAATCCATAAATAGACAAGTATACATAGACTATCAAAGATAGATCAACACCTATGAAACAAACATCTGAATGACATGGTTCAACTTTGAACCTTACTGTCTACAATAGGACCCTGCTGTCAAAAAAAGAATTAGGCCTTTAATGAATTGAAGAATGAATAAAAACTGAACTATCTCATGAAAACAAATGAGTAGACCTTAGTATTGCTTTCTCCTTCTATTCTCCCCCTTATTCATTCTTCTCATTTGGGTTTATGCATTCCAAATCAGTTGAAGTAGATCAACTACTTCCTTTAGTTAAGTTAATTAAACTTAACTAATTTTAGTTTAGGGGAAGTAATAATAATAATAATAATAATTAAGGGTCTTTATAGGTGGGACCCCTTGTGACTCCCTTTTTTTTATTCTTTATAAAAATAAACATAATTTAGATAATCATTTAAACACATGCCTCCTTGTAACTCCCATAAATATTTCCAAAATTTGAATATTAAATATCAGAAATAATTCAAATTATATCCAAAATATGTAAATAACCACATTATCCCAAAAAATAGTTTACTGTCCAAAACTTTCTGCAGTCCATTGTCTTCAACAAATCAACCATAAACACATAAATCAAAATCCATATTTTCCACTTTGAGAGGCAATCCTTATTTTGTCACTATTGTCCCCTTTGGACTTCCCAGAATTAGACTTAGGTTGATTCGAACCTTGAGGATTAATCTCAATAATAACATGGGAACAATCGTCCCTCAGGTGCATACATGAGGACACTGGTTTTGCTGAGTCATTTGAAGGAGATGAGGGGGAAGAAACAACTTTACCTTTGTCTGGCACATGGGGAGCCTAAGTTTTAAGTCATTTTCTAGCATGAGAGGATAGAACATGTGAGTGTACAAGGGAAATTTGAGCATTTGGGTTTACATGTGGAGGAGGAGGAGGCAATGACAATTTGGGCCAACCACGATGGTGGGAGACTGCCGGATGAACAATCTCCTACCATCCATTATTTTCGGGAACTTCTGGTTGCATAGATACATGAGGAGGCACATGGATACCAGGGATATTTTGGGGCTGGAAGGGAGGCCTCTCTGGTATAGGATGAATTATCCCTTGCTCAATCCAATTAAAGAACACAGCTTGAAAAAGATGATTCAAATATTGAGGATTGACATCAAAATGGATTAAGAATATGGGTCTTCTAGGTCCTTTGTTCCAATTACCTCTTCTCCTATGTTTTCTACCATGACTACCTCTGTTGAAGAAACTCATCCTGTATGCAACAATTCATTAGAAACTATCCCTTAACATACCATACATGACATTCTCTTTATATAAAACAAATTTTGGCTCAGAAATTGACATAAGACCCATGCAATTCAATCCATAATAATTATTTAATAATTGCCAAATGAGCAGGGGGTGAAATAGGATTCATGGGATATATGGATGGATTGTAATGAGAGAAAAAGTGGTAGAATGACAGGGAGTAAGAACACAAGTACTGCTCAACAATTCATTAAATAACTAACTATGCAATCAATACCAAAATATATCAGCTGCCACCTATTTCTATGTCATATCTTTATCACTGTCATACAAAGTTTTAAATTTATTTTATAGAAAAGGGTGTGTAAAAATGAAATTGGGATCGTGAGGGGGGTGTAATGAGAGAAAAAGTTAGAGTATGAGAGAGAATAATACAGATATTGTTCATAAAAAATAATTTAAATCAACAACAACCATAACTCTGTTCAGACCACAATCCAATAGGCATCCACTCTAGAACCAAAATCATTAAACTGTCCCTTATTTACAGACATAATGCTTGTTGACTTCAATAAAAAGACAATTCAATTTCCCAGAATTCTTCAATTATATCAATATTTGCATCTTATACAATAACTATGCAACATCGTATTAATATCATTGCCAATAACATCATAACCATTTGAGCCACAATCCTTCCTATTCCAATGCAAACCTTTTTCCTTTTAAAACAAAATCGAAAAATACACAATGATTCCAAGCATCCATATCCAATATTCATTCCTTGAAATCAAATAATAGTAGACCCAGTATTAATCCACAAATAGTCGACTTTCCAACATTGATTTACACAATCCACTATCATCAAAACTCATAATCGAGCCCCGATTTAATCAAACACATGTGTTCATCAACACAAATCCTGATTGGAAACCAACCTTTAATCCAAGAAAATGTAACTCTGAGTCCGAGATTCGTGTACACTTAAACATGTACATAATTCCTTCAAAAGAAAATGCCCAACAAAAGACAGAGTCGAAAAGTTCCCTAGGAGAAACATAAACAAGTTGAGCTCAACAGAGCCAATTCATGCTCAAATATAAACATAACCAATTCGTTCTTGAAAGACCAAAAAAAAGTCATGCTCAACAAACCAGGCACTCACAGGTACGTTTTAAAACTTGACGAGACCATGATCATGCTAGGGTTTAACACAATGATGGAGGGAATTCAACCAAATGGAAAGTCGCCCGAGGATGAAGATAACCCATGGCCCCTTTCTTTTTCAAACAAATTTATCACAGAGAGGTAATAATAGAGGCTCGATCAAGAGATGATCTTTGAAGTCAGAGATATCTCGTGATCCTTTAATTTTTTTTTATTGTAGAGATGTAATGAGAGATGGCTCAATCAAGAAAAAGACTTTGAAAACATAGATCACTCGTGCCCCCCTTTCTCTTAAAAGAAGTTATCACATAGAAGCAACCATAGGTAATCAAGAAGAGTCTTGAAAGAATAGAGAGCTCGTGCTCTTTTAAAATCACCACAGTTGTTTAACTTATAACCCAAAAACTTGACAGTGAGGGTAATCAAACTTAACAGTCAACCACCTCCAATGGATAACGAGAGGGGAAAATTCTTATAATACTGTGGAAATAATTCCTGAGCACAACCTGTGGCCACCCAACACATATACATGCTTCCATTCAAAGTTTTGGGAGATACAAGATTCGACTGTGCAACACTTGCGACAGTGAAGTAAATTCCATAACAAATGATAGCTCAGGGCTCGGCCAAACAAATAGTGCAACTCTCAACAGTTTTCATTGCAACCCAAAAGAATGAAAAATAATGACCACTAAGAGGAAAGGAGTGACAACAACTGATACCCAGACTAGTGGTAAAACCTCGTGCAATAAAAACTCAGAACTTGTTACACCATTGTCATAATTTTCCAAAGAGAACTAGAGTAAAATCCCAAGCTGACTGACATGTTTTACACTAAAAAAAACCAATGCACAGGATATCCACGCAATAAAATCCATTCTTTTCTTTTAAAACACCAACAATCCAAATTATTCACATAAGAAACCACATGCACAACACTGATACACAATCAAAACTTAAGAAAAATACAGACCTCATGCAACCCTGAGCCAAAAAAAGCGATTCATAATAAAGAGGGACCATCATGGATGGAAAGTAAAGGAGCCATACCTGGAAAAATCGCTTTGAGGGAATATTTGGACTACGTTTTTCCTTTCAAAACCAGAAATCACTGAGCTTCCACAACCACTAGAGCCAAAAAAACCAAAGGCAACTATGGCTAGGGTGACAGGGTTGAGGTTTTTTTGAGCGACGTGCAGTAAATGCACTTCATTTTCTCCCTTGGCCCTATTCAATTCAACGTACAAGCCATCCCATTATCATAACATCAACCATTAATTCAAACACATCTCCATCGCTATATTCAATGCCATATCCATTGCATAGTGTGCCACCCCAAGTCGTGTCAAAAACATTTAACATCAACCATATGTATAATGTTACCATATATACCTTACAACGATCCTTTAATCAAAGCGCATAAGCATAGCAACAAGGTTATACACCTTCTTTTGTATCAATCCATATACCTTAAGGTTTGTATATAATTCTTTCCCTTTTGTTTTAAAAGCTTCCATATGCTCTTTTGCACAAGATCATATATGAAATAAAATAATCAATGTTTAATGCATAAACATAACACCTATAAAAAAAATGATCCTTTTATCCATAACACTGCCATACGTTGCAAATGTCCATCAAAACAATTTAGCAATAGCACATTCGACCAACCATCTTATGTTGCCATGATGAATAAAACCATGACTTGCACCATAAACTGTAGAAGACTGTGTAGGTATCATGATAACAACAATAAACAAATAAGCGCAACACATCCATCATAGCGCCTCTAGTCTACAAGGGGGTCCCACCTACTAGTTAATTATTATTATCATAAATAAATAATAGAGCTTAGCAATCATTTGCGAGCAGTATTCATCGTTGCGATTTTAAGCATCAACAAACTAGCGACTCCACAGGGAAATCTGTTTCCAACAGATTAAGAACTCAGATTGTCTAGTTTCGCAGGCCATGCGAACATTAGATCAAGGAAATAGACATCAAAATGATTATGCAACAGGGGGAAGTGAGCGGTTTAAAGGAAAAAATGATTTGGGATTTTGGGAATAACTCATGGAAAGTATTAAGTATGAGGGGGAATAATACAAATAATATTCATAAAAAATAATTTAAATCAACAACAACCATAACTCTGCTTAGACCACAATC
Source organism: Picea engelmannii (assembly GCA_009831015.1). Lineage (NCBI taxonomy): Eukaryota > Viridiplantae > Streptophyta > Pinopsida > Pinales > Pinaceae > Picea > Picea engelmannii. The sequence goes on from ML867658.1 coordinate 32,395, forward strand.
CAATAAGCATCCACTCTAGAACCAAAATCATTAAACTATCCCTTATTTACAGACATAATGCTTGCTGACTTCAATAAAAAGACAATTCAATTTCCCATAATTCTTCAATTATATCAATATTTTGCATCTTATACAATAACTATGCAACATCATATTAATATCATTGCCAATAACATCATAACCATTTGAGCCACAATCTTCCT
>ML867658.1:32697-51517 GCA_009831015.1 Picea engelmannii
TCATGCATTATTATTATTCACTTGTAATTAAAATGATTAATATTTGTGAGAGAAAATTTGTCTCACATATTATTCATTTATTAATTATGGAAATTGGTTTTCATGTGAGAAACCACCTCACACAAATTTGCCATTTTTCTCAATTGTAGGTTGAGAGAATCAAGGGCATAATTGGAAAGTCTTTATGTGGTTTTGAGACTTTTCCATTTTTAAGCCTAAGATGGTTGAAGATCCTACTTTTAAGGATCTTGTTTTTCCTACTTTGTAATTAGATCCTACAAATGTGGATCTTGTGATTAATGCTCTTAGTTGGAGAGTGAGTAAGGAAAAACTATATATATTCCTTATGTGAGCCATGTTAAAAAAGGAGGAGAGAGTGCTTAGCTATTGAAAGCCATAGTGTTGAGCTAATGAAGAGCCATAGTCCTTGAATGTAAGAGAGTTTTAAGAGTTCACTTTGAAGAAGGAATATAGAAGATCTGCATTCCAATTGGAGCAGGTCCGGAGATGTATCCCTAGAGGTGGAGGGGTGGACTTCGTTATCAACATCGGTTGTCTCTCTCTTATTTGCCTTCATGTGTTTTTCTCTATTCTATGTTCATTTACTTATGTTTATGTGTTTTAATGCATTATGATGAATGAACTAATATTCTCAATAAAACCTGTATAAGCCATAGTCAATTTAAAGATCCTCACATTGTAAACATTTGGGAGAGTAGTACTCGACCCGTTTACGGATCACTTGACAATACATCATTGTCTGGAATCTGATGGGGGGGTGGTCTTTTCCTCCGCTCTAACTGTTGGATCTCTTCTTCCTCCTTAGAGTTTGTTTGGACTAGAGCATCTGGCTTCTTCTTCTTAGGGCCTGAGCTCGGTCGCTCTCCTTCTTCCTTGTCTTTTTTCTTGAGCAGCTCGGCAGGAAAAATGTAGTGCATTCCTGATTTACGCGGGCTGTGTTTAACTCCTGGCCATGACATGACCTCCTTATCAAAATCTTCCTCATCCAAATAGAACAATAGCATCCATGTGTGGAAATGTTCTCAGTTGGCATGTCTTGGCCAGACGCATATGTTCTGTCGATTCATGCTAAAGGCAATATTCCTCGTGTTACTATGGAGGAGATCCTATGGAATGCGCGACCTCTGTGTTGCATCTATCATAGCATTATACCATTTGGAAAATGTTGCATTGTTGAGTGTTGTGTTCTACGAGTATGGTTTGGACTACCATGGCTCAAACATCTTCGCCAGGTGCCCTTTATCTGTTATTGTTGGTTGTCTGCCCACGTGTGACTTCCATTTGAGCATTGAAAATGCCACAAGTAGGTATACATAGGTAAAGGTGCCTCCCTTCTCCTGTGCCTCCTCGCAAGCTACTAGTAGTTCCTCCACCAGGAAACTACACCAGTTGAACACTGCTCCATGTGCACAAAATTCGATGATTGATAGCGCATCTAATGTGCATTCTCTTTTATAATAGGACCTCATAACCTTGCTGGCTATGACGTAGTAGCTAGTCTGGACTATTTTAGGCAGTATTGGTTCAATGACTGATGTGCGTCCTCCTCGCTTTGTGTTGAACTTCTCGTATAGGCTAGACTCGCCTTTCTTCTTCCCATGCTTGTTGGGGCCTTGAAATCCCTTAGACACATCCTCTCCTTCGGAGGATAGTCCAGTAAGATATTGGATATCTTTTGCATGGATTGGATACCACTTATCCAACTATAGACTTCTGTCATGCACTCTGCTTATCAAAAATTTCATGCAACGCACAATTTCGCTTGTGGTGCCAAAGACTAGTAAGTCTCTCAAGTTCATGATGGTGGAGTTAAATAGGTTGATGAACTCCTTTTTCGGTATAAAGTGCATATCTCTGGTTCCATCCGGAGCTAACTCCCAAAATACATCTGGATGCATCTGTGGGAATAAGGCTGAATCTGTGAGGTCAAGGTTGAGTAGCTTAACGTGCTCTACCTTCGCTTTGAGGTCACTTGTGATCTCGACCCGGGGGTCGCAGATCTCAATTGGTACTGCTTCTTTAGTCATGGCGCTTCGGCTAGATGTGGCTCTCGGCATTCACACTTCTGTGGTGGGTAAGAAGTAGGGTGAAGTATGCAGCTTTTACAATGGTACCAAATGGTTCACACGACTAAGTTCGGAAATGGCTATGCTCTTTTTAGAAACAACACATTATTGGCTGAGTTCTAAGAGCCATATACTTGGCTTAACGGGTAAGTTTTAGTAATAACTGCTACTCATCATGACGGTATGGGTACAACTGGGTTGATTTGTCCGACGGGACAGTTTAATCAAGGTAAATCCTATTGGACGATATTGGTATTTACTTATTTGAGTCTAATAGGGACATGGCCAAATTGAGGCCTTTCTGTTTGACGGGTGGGTGTCCCAGTGCAAACTTCGATTACATTTTGGCCTACTGCGGATTTATGACTTAACGGGCGACATTCAGGCTGTCATAATGGAAATAAAGGTTGTGACTAGACTGGGTTTGTGTGGCACATGGAATTATATCATATTTAGATTCATCCCCCCTCCGACCACACAGGTTGTCCCCGTCGTTGTTAACGGATGTCATTAAGAAACTCTCTTATGCTTCAGGTCTTGTACTGCTGATTTGTTAGTTTTTTATCAACCAACACTTAAAAAAAATAAATGAACTATGTGTTATGGTGCAACACTTCACACATGGACATTATTAACTGAATTTACAAAATTTTGGATAGAGAATGAAACTCAAATATAACTATTGTATAAGCTTCGTCAGGTTGGAGCGACTATCCTTCTCATTCAAATTTGAGACAGGTAGGGCTTCAAGTGAGCGCCATTCACCCATCCTGGTCACAACACACCATCCAGTTGCATGATTCTGACTACTCCTGAGGGTTATATCTCCACAATGATGAATGGTCCCAACCAGTGCATGCGCAGCTTTCTGGGGTGCTTCTGGTACCGGCTATCATAGAGTAGCACCTTGTCTCCTTGTGTAAATACCTTGGTCTTAATGGGCCTATCGTGCCAAGATTTTTGTCCTCCTTTCTCAACCGACTGATGGAAGTCTTCTAGGAACCTAGTTTCCTCGAGTTCTTGTAGTTCCATAAGTCTTTGTGCAATGGATTCCTCTTCTGTCATGCGTGTGACTTGTGCAATATACAAACTTGGAGTGATGAACTCTGCTGGCACCACTTCTTCTCTCCCATAAACTAATTGGAATGATGTGTACTTGTGGAGTTTCTTTGTGTGTGTCCTGTAAGCCCATATGCTGCAGGATCATCACTCCATCTCAGTGCAAGCGCCAGCCAGCCAACTCATCCAATGTGCATTCATGAAGGAGAGAGGCAAATCCCTCTCATTTTTCAAAATTTTGAAATTCGATCCCATTTGGGGATTTGCGTTGTAAGGATTTTAATGCCAAGCACACCTTTGTACAAGAGGTGGTTGAGGTTTTCGTTAATGGTTACCTACAACTAAGTCCAAATCAGTCAGGTCTGTGACTTCTATTTGTGTAATGTAGCCACTCTATGAGAGAGATAACTCAGAGACGGTGAGGTGGAGGATAAACTCGAGAGAGCCCTCATTTTGGAATAGGAGGAAGTTAGAGAGTAGAGAGTTAGGTAGAGGAGAGACCAAGCAGAGAGGTCTCAAGAGAGAGCTGAGACTTGTTACAGTCTAGCCATTGTAAACACATTTGTACAGACATACAGATTAATAGAAAGAGCAGTTTTTCCTGCATAACTGTGCGTTTTGGTGTTTAAATGTTTGTATGCATTTCATGTTTTAAAATGCATAATTGGTGAAGTATTTGTAGAAGTTTCGACTTCTTCCTATCTTGGAGTTTCCAAGTGCAAGGAGTGCACAGAGTTTGCAAGGTGTGCATTGACAGAGGTGATATAACCTTAGGAAATATCAAGAGGGATAGGGTTGAACCTTCACTAGCAGAGGTGCAAGGAGTGCATAGGAAAGAACTCTGTTTTGAGTTCGACGGGGAGATAGGACTACTGAAGGTTTTGTGGAATCTCTTCCAGGTGGGCATTGAGTGAATGCATAGGGTGCATTGAGGAGAACTTTGTTTCGAATTCGACAAGAAGACATAATCATTGAGGATTCTAGAGAACTCTGTCAGGAGGGCATTGAGCAAGTGCATAGAGTGCATAGAAGAACTCTATTTCGAGTTCGGTAAGAAGACATAATCATTGAGGATTCTGGAGAACTCTGCCAAGAGGGCATTGAGTTAGTGCAAGTGTGCACAGGAGGAACTCTTTCAAGTTCAAAGAGAAGAAGTGTCGAGGAGAGACACCTACAGAGTTGATGAATACTCTGTTATCTTAGCAATGAGTGCTTGAGCAAGAGGTTCCCAAGAGGGCACCAATCTCCATTTGAAGGAGAAGGCAAGGGTCGAGTCCCTTAGAGGTATGAGTTCTCAAAGCTCAGGTTGGATTGCACAATTGTGTGCAAGTGCCCTGCAAGGAGTGTAGAGGTTGAGAGAAACCCTTTGAGGTTTCATAGAGAATGGAGCTTAGGAGGAACAACATTTTCTAGAATGCAGGCGAGACCCAAGGTCACAGGGTTTGCAGAGAAAGAAAAGGTCGAGGCCTTTGAAACTTCAGAGATCTTCCAAGAAAAAGGAAGAAGCGCAAATCTTGAGAGGGAGCTACAACTGTCTTCAGATCTCGTGCAGAGAATTGACAACCATCAGATCCGGAGGAAAGAACACAGAGTCTAACCGTTGGGAGTGTGTGCAAGAAAGCAACTGAAGATGAACGGTGGAGACACTTCGTAGAGAAGTTCCAAAATCCCGACAACCATTGGATCGGGTGAAGGCATTGAATTTCGACATTTCGAAGTTCGGGGTTTGGAGCGGCCAAGGAGTGTGGAATTGCTTGCATCGCGAAATTTCGGTTCGCAAAATCCCAAAATCGTGCGTTTGAATTTCAGTATATTGGAGTTTGGGACTTGGAGAAGCAAGAGATCATGGAGTTGCTTCATCGCGAACTCCCGATTCGTGAAATCTTGAATGAATCCAGACCGTTGGATCTGGAGCGTGGCGGCCTTAGAGCCTTTGGATCAAAGAAGAGGAAGGGGGATCTGAATCGTCAGATCTAGCACCAAGTTTCGTGAGCCATCAGATATAGAGGAGGTGCGTGAGGTTTAAACCTCGTCATAGAATAAGGAAGAGAAGACCTGTCAAAGTCCCGAAAAGACCAGGATCATCCATCGTTGGAAGGCTACGTGGTAGAGATCCATGTATTTCAGGGATTCGGGCATCGAAAGGCAGAAGGAGAGAAGTCTTTCGACTTCACAACCTGCGAAGTCTTGAAAAGCATCGAAGCTGTCCATTTTGGAGGATAGGTGTCGAAGATCGAAGTCTACCGGGAGTTCGGGTACAGAGAGATCAAGGAGGGAGGAGTCATGAGACAAGAAATCCCAACTCCCGAAATCGCGAAAGGAGGAATCACGATTGAATAAGGACCTTCCATTTGGGCAGATCTGGACCATTGATTGTCCAGGGGAGATTTCGGCATGTCAGACACCGGGAGTCCGAAGGACCAAGAGTTGTCCCAGTTGGAGTTGCGAAATCACGAATCACGAAATCTCGAAAGGTGGACTGTGGTCACGGACAGATTTCGGCATTTTGGGTACTGGGAGATTGAAGGACCTGGAACATTGCAGGTGGAGTTGCGAAGTCCTGAAATTGCAAAACGTGAAAGGCGTGTGTGTTGTTGCATAATGGAGAAGAGCGCTGAAAGCTGGGTGCGCACGCAGGTTTTCTTAAGACCCATGCCAGAGGATAAAAGGGGACCTGTGGATTCGATTCAAGGGGTTCCAGCAAAATCCCAAAGAGCCATTTCGGCTCAGGAGTAGATCAATCCAAAGACCGGGAGGTCACAAAACCTTACTGAGTTGGGGGGTCTGCATCAAGTGGTATCAGAGCCAATTTATGTTTGTAGACTGCATGTAGAAAGAGGCAGAGTAGATAAAAAAAATACTCTGATACACACCATCAAGTGGTATCAGAGCCACTTTCTATTTGTAGACTGCAGGAAGAGGGAGGCAGAGTAGATAAAAAAAATACTCTAATACAGACCATCAAGTGGTATCAGAGCCAACAGATTTTTTGTCTACATATCACAGGCAAGAGGTGGACTATGAAAGGAGAAATTCTGATGACATCAAGGGGAATCAGAAGAAAAAATTCATCTGAATGCAGCAGGTGAAGAAAGAAGTAGAGTGTTAAAATCTCTGTAGTGATTGTTGCAAGGTGTGCAACAAAGGATAGACAGTCAGGTGGACTATAGGAAATGTTGAAGTTACTCTCGGTGGAAGAGTAAACAACAAGTTTTCCAGGAGGGCAGACAAGAACAAGGAAATGGCTACTGAAGGCCATGAGCGTGGTGGAAGAGGATACCACTAGAAGATGAGTAAAGAAGAGATGGATAAAGAACTCACTGAGATAAGAGCGAGGATGGAAGAGCTTGCACTGTGGGTGCAACAGAATGCAAAAGCACGATGGGTGTATGAATGGCCCATGAAAAAGAAGGTGAAGTGGCGAGTCAAGGAGTTGTTGGCCAAAAGATAGAAAAGGTTGTTGAGGAAGTGGATGAGGTATGCTGAAAACCTTGGTGACACAGAGCTGGTTTGCATCTGTGAGCCAGAAGTTGGAGAAAACCTCAGTGATGAGGAAGAGATATCAGATTCAGATCTCATAAACTACCAGGAGGGCAGGGATGAATTTTCCAATTCCCAGGTGGGCAATGAGATGAGATCATTGGAGGATTTGATAGACTGTCAGGAGGACAGCAGGGGAAATTCATATTTCCAGGAGGGAAATGGTATGAGATTGGATGAAGACCTCATAGACTACCAAGTGGGCAACAAAAATTTCCCAAATTGCTAGGTGGGTAGGGGAAGAGAAGGGAGATTGTCTGAAAGTCTCAGGGACTCAGGAGTGAGTTCATGTTAGGAAGGAGCACTGATGGATATGGGATCAATTGATCTCATAGACTGCCAGGTGGGAAACATAAAACTCCCATATTGCTAGATGGGCAAGGGGGAAAAGATGAGGCTATGTGAAAGTCTCATGAACTCAGAGGAGAGTTCGGATCAATGAGGAGAGCTGATAGAGGAAGATCAAAAGACCATTCTGATCATTGGAGGAATTGAGATATTCCTACTAGGCAGCCCAGTTGAGGCAAGAGCATGTGTTGTAGAGGCAACAACAGAAGGAGGACAGCCATCAGAGACTATCATGAAGGAATAAATGGAGTAGACACTGATGTCTACCCCAGCAGAAGGAAAATAACATTCAGTCGAGTTGCTCAAAATTTTCATCCAGGAAGCTGAAACAGAGAAGACTGCAACACTGGAATCTGCAACAGAGGAGGAAGTAGATAGCATGGAATTTGCTGATCTGTGTGAAGAATTGGAAGCCTTGGAGAAGAGGGTGATAGTGCAAAGCTTGCACATCCAACATGCTAAGTTGGAAGCAGGTAGTGGAGCGTACCAACCTGGGGAGAAGCTAGAAGAAGCTGGAAGTATGCCAGCAAGAGAAATGGAAGCAACAAAACTACCATAGGAAGAAGTTGAACAATAGTTCAGTGATGAAACTGCAGAGCTAGAGTCTGCAACAGAGTGGCCAACTAGTGCCACAAAGAAAGATAAATATAGGAGGGAAGATCGAGCAAATCTGCCCATTGATAAGACAAAAGTGTAGCAGAGAGGACTGCATACAAAGAGCCAACCACTGCAGCAGCTGGACAAGGTGATTGATGAAATCAGAAGACTGATGTTGAAGTCAACACATGAGACTGCCAACAATGAGAAGTTGAGTAGAAGGGAGCCTGCAAGAGCAGCAATAATAGTAACAATGAAGTAAAGGAGCAGATGGACAGCTCCAAAGAACTGTTTGGGATCCAGGTGGATTTCAACATAGATGCAGAGGAACTCATGATCAGGAGATCATGATTTTTCCAGCTGAGGAGTATGATGCAGGAGCATCACTCCAGCTCAGCGCAAGTGCCAGCCAACCATCACATCCAATGCACATTCATGAAGGAGAGAGGCAAAGCTCTCTCATTTTTCAAAATTTTGAAATCTGATCCCATTTGGGGATTTGCGTTGTAAGGATTTTAATGCCAAGCACACCTTTGTACAGGAGGTGGTTGAGGTTTCCATTAATGGTTACCTACAACTAAGTCCATATCAGTCAGGTCTGCAACTTCTATTTGTGTAATGTAGCCACTCTATGAGAGCGATAACTCAGAGACAGTGAGATGGAGGATAAGCTCGAGAGAGCCCTCATTTTGGAATAGGAGGAAGTTAGAGAGTAGAGAGTTAGGTAGAGGAGAGACCAAGCAGAGAGGTCTCAGGAGAGATCTGAGACTTGTTACAGTCTAGCCATTGTAAACACCTTTGTACATACATACAGATTAATAGAAAGAGTAGTTTTTCCTGCATAACTGTGTGTTTTGGTGTTTACATGTTTGTATGCATTTCATGTTTTAAAATGCATAACTGGTGAATTATTTGTAGAAGTTTCAACTTCTTCCTATCTTGGAGTTTCCGAGTGCAAGGAGTGCATAGAGTCCACAAGGTGTGCATTGACAGAGGTGAGATAACCTCAAGAAAGATCAAGAGGGATAGGGTTGAACCTTCACCAGCAGAGGTGCAAGGAGTGCACAGGAAAGAACTCTGTTTCGAGTTCGACAGGGAGATAGAACTACTGAAGGTTCTGTGGAAGCTCTGCCAGGTTGGCATTGAGTGAATGCACAGGGTGCATTGAGGAGAACTCTGTTTTGAGTTCAACGAGAAGACAAAATCACTAAGGATTCTGGAGAACTTTGCTAGGAGGGCATTGAGAAAGTGCATAGAGTGCACAAAAGAACTCTATTTTGAGTTCGGTAAGAAGACATAATCACTGAGGATTATGGAGAACTCTTCCAGGAGGGCATTGAGTTAGTGCAAGTGTGCACAGGAGGAACTCTTTCGAGTTCAGAGAGAAGAAGTGTCGAGGAGAGACACCTACAGAGTTGTTGAATACTCTGTTAGCTCAGCAAGGAGTGCTTGATCAGGAGGTTGCCAAGAGGGCACTAATATCCATTTGAAGGAGAAGGCAAGGGTCGAGTCCCTTAGAGGTCCGAGTTCTCAAATCTCAGGATGGATTGCACAATTGTGTGCAAGTACCCTGCAAGGAGTGCAGAGGTCGAGAGAAACCCTTTGAGGTTTCAGAGCAAATGAAGCTTAGGAGGAACAACATTTTCCAGAACGTAGGTGAGACCCAAGGTCACATGGTTCGCAGAGAAAGCAAAGGTCGAGGCCTTTGAAACTTCAGAGATATTCCAAGAAAAAGGAAGAAGCACAAAGCTCAGGAGGGAGCTACAGTTGCCATCAAATCTTGTGTAGAGAACCAACAACCGTCGAATCCAGAGGAAAGCGCACAGAGTCTAATTGCTGGGAGCGTGTGTAGGAGAGAAATTGAAGATGAACAACAGAGACACTTCGTAGAGAAGTGCTGAAATCTCGACAACCGTTGGATCGGGTGAAGGCATTGAATTTAGGCATTTCAAAGTTCGGGGTTTGTAGCGGCCAAGGAATTTGGAATCGATTGCATCGTGAACTTCCGGTTCGTGAAATCTCCAAATCGCACGTTTGAATTTCAGTATATCGAAGTTCGGGACTTGGAGCAGAAAGGGATCGTGGAGTCGCTGCATCATGAACTCCTGATTCATGAAATCCTGAAGGAATCCAGACTGTTGGATCTGGAGCACGGCGGCCTGAGAGCCACTGGATCAAATAAGAGGAAGGGGGATCTAAACCACCAGATCTAGCACCAAGGTCCATGAGCCGTTGGATCTAGAGGAGGTGCGCGAGGTTTAAACCTCATCACAATAGAAGGAAGAGAAGACCCATCAAAGTCCCAAAAAGACTAGGACCATCCATCGTTGGAAGGCTACGTGGCGAAGATCCACGTATTTCGGCGATTCGAGCATCGAAAGGCAGAAGGAGAGGAGTCTTTTGACTTCACAACCTGTGAAGTCTCAAAAAGCATCAGAACTGTTCATTTTGGAGGACAGGTGTCGAAGATCGAAGTCTACCGGGAGTTCGGGTACCGGGAGATCAAGGAGGGAGGAGTCATGAGACAAGAAGTCCTAACTCCCGAAATCACGAAAGGAGGAATCATGATTGAACAAGGACCATCCATTTGGGAAGATCTGGAACGTTGATTGTCTAGAAGAGATTTCGACATTTCGGACACCGGGAGTCCGAAGGACCAAGAGTTGTCGTAGCTCGAGTCATGAAATCGTGAATCATGAAATCCCGAAAGGTGGACTGTGGTCACAGACAGATTTCGGCATTTCGGGTACCGGGAGATTGAAGGACCTGGAACGTTGTAGCTAGAGTTGCGAAGTCCCGAAATCATGAATCGCGAAAGGCATGTGCATTGTTGCAGAATGGAGAAGAGTGCTGAAAAATGGGCAGGCGCGCAAGTTTTCTTAAGACCTGTGCTAGAGGATAAAAGGGGACTTATGGATTCGATTCAAGGGGTTCCAGCAGGAGCCCGAAGAACCATTTTGGCTTAAGAGCAGATCTATCCAGAGACCGAGAGGTCGCAGAACCCTGCTGAGGTGGGGGGTCTCCATCACCATAGTACGACTGGAACTCTATCGTCCTAGTCCTCCCGGTTTGTGCAACAGACCTTTGTTAGTCCCCTTTCCAGAATCTTCTTCAAGGCTTCTATTGTTCCATTGGCCTGTGGATGGTATGGGATTCTCTTGTGATGTTGGATCAAAAATTCTATTGTAAGTGTTTCTATAGTGCTGCTAATGAAATGAGCTCCCTGATCGATGGTCAGGATCCTAGGACATCCGAACCGAGTAATGATACTTTCAAAAATGAACCCAGCAACAGTGTATGTCGAACAGTCTTGTACAACTATTGCTTTTTCCCAACAGGTAAGGTAGTCAGTCGCAGTAATGATGTACCTTGATTTTGAATGCTTGGCTGTGGGGATGATTGGTCCAATGAAGTCAACTGTCCATTTCTCAAATTCTTATAGAGCTCTAACTGGTTGTAGTGGTAGTTCATCGTGGCGTGACGACTTTCCCACTCATTGACAAACATCACATGATCTAGCATATACTTTCGCATCCTTAAAGAGTGTTTCCCACCAAAGTCCTGCTTGTAAAACTTTATGTGCCATGGACTTTCCTCCTACATGGCCTCCTGCAATGCCGCTATGGCATTCTCAGAGTATATCCCGCCTTTCGTGATCCAGGACACATCGTCTGAGGATGTTGTCTAGTCCTAGTTTATATAATTTTCCAGCGATCAATTGGTAATCGACTGCTCTAACAACCATGTGGCATTTCTGAGTTGCAGAATATGTTTCCAGATAGGCTCCTGTACTTAGAAAGACTGCTATTTCTTCTAGATACTCCAGTATGGCTTCAATTCTTAATAAGTCTGCATCTGGGAGCTGATCATCTACTGCTCCACCACTTTCACCTGACTCTAATATGGATAGGGGATTAAGTCCTACATTTCATCTTCCCAACTTGATGATAAATTCAAAGGAAAATTCCTAAAATAACAACAACCATCTACAAATTCTTCCTTCTAACACTGGTTTGTTAACTAAATACTTTAATGGAGAGTGATCAGTAAAGAATTTGAAATGAGATCCTAACAGATAATGTCTAAATTTCTGTAAGGCATAAATCATTACTAATCCCTCCCTATCTATCGTCGTGTAGTTGCACTCTGCTTCTGACAACTTCCGACTCACAAAATAGATAGGATGATCCATAGCTCTGTCTCCAGGTTGTGTCAAGATGGCTCTTAAGGAAATTCCTGAAGCATCTACATGAACGTGAAATTCCTTCTCCTAGTTTGTAAATATCAAAATCGGTGCTGTGACAAGTTTCTCCTTGAGTGTCTCAAATTCTTTATTACATTCCGGGGTCCATTGGAACATTTCAACGTTTTTTAGGAGGTTTTCCAGAGGTGTAGTAATGTTGGCATATCTGTGGATGAACCTGCGATAGTAAATTGTGTGTCCCAACGTGGAGCACAACTGTTTGGCACTCATAGGTGGTGTCATATTCATAATGACCACAACATTGGCTAGGTCTACCAATACTCCTTCTCAGCAGACTATGTGGCCCAACAAATTTCCATGTGGCACACAGAAGATACACTTCCTAAGATTTAATGAGATTTGCAGCTCTCTGCATCTGTCGAACATTAGCCTTAGCAGTGCTACATATTCCTTAAGCAGGCTATATATCGTCCAATCATCCATGTAGACTTCTATAAATTTGTGAATGAACTCTCTAAAGGCTGCTATCACAATCCTGGAGAAAACTGCGGGGGCCTTCTTTAACCCAAATAACATCACATTATATGCAAAGGATCCCCATTCTGTTATGAAAGTGGTTTTCTTTCTGTCCTCTTCAATGATCCTGACTTGATCATATCCTGAAAATCCGTCTGTAAATGAGTATGATTTCTTCCCCGCAACCTGTTCTAGCACCTCGTCTGTAAATGGTGTTGGGAAGGGGTCATGCAGATAGGCAGTGTTGAGACTTCTGTAGTCTACACAGACTCTAATATCCTCTGTGTCTTTATTACTTTTAATAACCATCGGGCTAACCCACTCTGCTTATTCTACTACAAAAATGAGACCTGCTTCCAACATCTTGTCTATATCCTTCTTGACCTTCTCTTTTACTCTTGGGTTAAGATGATATGGTCTATGTCTGATACGATTAGATCCTAGTTTCAATTCAATCTTCATTTCTCCCATATCTCTTTTGATTCCTTTTAACTCTGAGAAAGTCTTTGGGAACAAATCCTCATATTCCCTCAACAAACTCTCTATTTATTGAATGGTTTGCTCATCCCAATAGTTTCCCACCATGGCCATCTTGGGTTTCTCTATGGTCCCTATGTTGATTTTACACAATTTTAATGGGTGATTGTAGGAGCTATTAGTATGAATGGGTATGGTGTTTTGAATTTCTCTGCTCCCCTTTATCTCTTTGATGGCTAAGTTTCTCAGGGATTCTAAGTCGTTTGGGTTTTCTGAGTCTTTTCTAATATGATAGCATTTCATGGGTTTCTTAGTCAAGGGTAAGTGGAGTTTAGTCTGAAGTTTTTGGTTATGTCTGGCGCATACTGCTAAGTTTGATTTCTTCTTACCATTATCTGTAAAAATAAATGATTTAATCTATTGCAAGACTACTTCAAGCTCGAGGTACTTACTTGTAAATGAGAAGTCCTTGCACAATTGAGCTGCCAGCATTTGCCAATTGCTGGTCTATCTTTTGGTTTCTTCGTGCATAAACCAAGATTTCGAGATTGGACCTAGAGAGTGGGGAAATACCTGAGGCCAGAAGTGAGGGGGTATCTCTGCAACCTGCCACTGTGTCGCGCACTGTTCAATATGTATCCTTGGATCGGATTCTCCATTGAATCATTGTGCAACTTGGAGATCTGTCTGCGTCCCTGATCCTAGCTACTCCTTATTCTGGAACCTGTACTTGATAGCTTGCTTGACCTTGTCCCAAGTTTTGAGTATGAATTTATGAGTGGCCCACCATCTGGCGGGGGTGTTTTGAAAAGCTATATCTAGTATCGAGATTCTTTGATCTTCTCTCACATTCTCTTCCATGCTTTGCAAAAAATTGTCTAGATCTGCGGTGCCATCGTATACTGGGTGTTCTCCAACTTCGGTCCCAACCCATCTGGTCATTCTAACAGTTGCTCATCTTTTTGAGAATCTTTCATACAACTCTGGTTGCCAACTATCTAAAGCCAATTCTGAATCTTCATCCGATGACTGTATACTTCTCCAGCTTACTGATCCATCCATTGTAGGGTTTATATAATCGTTTCTTGTCCTAGTTGTTACAATGTATAAATGGTCTATATCTTCTCCCTCCATATTATTGTCTATTGGTTCTATGTACCTGCGTCCTACATATGAATCCAAGGGTTGAACTACCTTAATCCCCTTAGCTTCAAAAGTCATGGTGTCTTTATTTAAGTCAATTACTACATAATTTTCGTAAGCCCAATCGATGCCAAGTATTGCAGGGTAGGGGTCCTTATCTCCCATGATCTCAATAACTTCAAATTCAACTACTGTTTTTACTCTTGCTACATTGATTTCCACATTCTCCAGTCTTCCTATGGGGAAGATACAGTATTGGTTTGCCATTCTTAACTAAATTGGGGAATATGTCAGTGTCAGTTTTCCTAAGGCTTCCCAGGTCTTCTTGGGCATAATGTTCACATCTGACCCGAGGTCCAACATGACATCCCTAATTTCATATTCATCTAAATGGGCCACTAATCTGAACTCCTTCCCAGTTCGTACTTTTCTTCGCTGCATTCTCTGAGTATTTTTCTCATGAAGATTAGCCCTTATTCTTGCTTCTAAGGTTTCTTCATTCCCTAAGACTAGGTACAATGCATTGCACAACCTTTCTGTTAGTTGATCATTCCCTATAATGTTAGAGAATAACTGAAACCAAAGTTCAACTGCATTTTGGGGTTTCTCATGCTGTCTTGGTAGGGTTATAGGGTTTCTGGGTGCAGGGGGTGAAGCAGGGACTTGTGCCACCTTAGGGTAAACAATAGACTGTGTGTGTTTCTCTTGTGTCTCAGGGCTAGGAATACTTTGAAATATTTCTATGGCATCTTTAAAGAATAACTTCTGTTTCAAAGGGTTATACCTGTCTTCTTTAGGTGCTGATTTTTGGATTTGAGGTAGATTATCAACATCAGCTCCTATCTTTGCTCCTCCTCGAGTAATGATATTAATGTTGGGAAGATGTCCCTTAATGAATCTCTTGATTTCTGAATTGATAAGGTTAGTTCCTCTTTGTCGTTCTCTGTCTTCCCATTTTTCAATTAACTCTGGGTAGTCTTCAGTTGCGTGCCCATTGGTTCTGCAATGAGAGCACCATGGTCGCCTTGGATGAGGATAGTCTCTAGACAAGTGACCTTGTTCATCACAGTTATAACACCTTCTTGGTCCTCTTTCACCAGTTCTTCCTCCTCTGAAGTCTCCTCCAGCTCCACCTCCTCGACCTCTTCCTAGTCCCTGAGGGTTTTCATTCACCCTGAATGTTGTTCGGTCCAACCTGTCTGCAAGTGCGTCCAACGCTCTACATTGATTGTTAGTATGCATGGTAGGTGCGTAGAAATCACACTGGACTCTATTTTGTACTGTCGAATATTTTTGCATGATGGGGCACTAT
This sequence comes from Picea engelmannii, assembly GCA_009831015.1. Taxonomy (NCBI): domain Eukaryota; kingdom Viridiplantae; phylum Streptophyta; class Pinopsida; order Pinales; family Pinaceae; genus Picea; species Picea engelmannii. Next base: position 47,981 of record ML867658.1, read on the forward strand.
CTTGGCCCATTCCCATGGATTTGACAGATTTCACAGTATTCAGCTGTTGGTGCTGCTTGGCCTCCTGGGAAAGCATGATACAGGGTGGGGTTATGGAATGGTAAGTTTGTTGAAATTTGTGCAACTCCTCCCGTGGGTCCTTGTGGGGGTACTATCGGATTCTGAGGAGGTCCCATTTCCCTTAGATGTGGACATTCGTTTTCCAAATGTCCTACTGTATAACATCCAGTGCACCAAACCTGTGGTCGTCCCGGTCTGGGTATCATCAACTCCTGTATATTTTCTATAAGCCCCGATATCTTCCCTTGTAGTTGCGCCAGATTCACATCCACTGGGGTTCTGGTCACTCTCAGGCTCCTAGGGTGTCCCACCATGGCTTCAATCTTCATCGATTGTTCCGAGGCATCTGTTAACGTGGCTATCTGCTGTTGTGTTAGAAAAATTTGAGTTAGAGGTAGCAACCACTGAATGTACCACTCCCTTTGATGTTCTTTGTGGATTGGGTGTGCCAACCTCCCTATGGCATATTTGAACTTCTGGCTGTATTCCCAGGCTGATTCACCTTCCCGCTGCTGAATCTCACGCAACTCAGACATAGCCTGTTGTTTTGACTGAGGTAGTTTAAATTCTTCTATAAACCTTGTCCAAACCTGGGCAAGTGTGAACGCTTGACCTTACGTCCCTAACACTCCTCGTTCAATGATCTTCATATACCACTTGAGAGCGTGACCTCTCAAGGTAGTCTAGAACATGACTAGCTTGTTCGCATCCGGTGTCCCTCTAGACCTCTAGATGGCTTCGCACAATAACCAATGTTCAACATTTTCATCTCCCTTACCCCAACATTCTCGATACTGATCAATCAAACCTCTTGCATGACCAAAAATTGTTGATCTCATTGTTCTTATTAGTATAAATCCTAATGGTCCTGCTTGCGATCTACCAGGGGATCCCAATATCCTCCCTGTCCTCGCACTTCCTAGTTGCAATTAACTAATTACTTGAATTGGAACAAAACTAGCATGATAAGGTAGTATCGAAATTACTGCTTGGATAGAAGACGCTCGGGGTGTGGGTGATTCGGGGCTGGCGCCACTGGCTTCAGGGCAGTTTTCTTTAATCTGGGGGGTCTCATTTGCTTCCTCTGGGATGATTTCTTTGGCCAGATTCTCGATCTCTCCTATTATCAGGGCTAAATCTTCTCTTTCTTCTCCAAGATTCATGTCAGCTTCCTCCTCTCTTAAGTATGCACATTAATTTTCTTGTCCCACCTCCTGGGGACTTCTTCCTCTCTGCGCTTCTCTCTCATTCAATATTTGACTAGCCAGTTGTTCCTGTCTTCTCATCTTCTGCAATTCTTCCATATGTCTTTCCTCTACTTCACCTGATCCTCTTTCTTTCCTCAACTTTTCAGACTGTCTTGCTACTTTCTTGATCTTGTCGTGCCACCACTTCTCAACTATGGTGGCTCTCTTTAGGACTCACTCATCTCTCGAGTCCATTTCTTTCTGTCCCCCCCCCCCATTTGTCAAAGAACCCTTCCCTTATATCATTCCATGAATCTCACCCCTTCTGACCCTACCCCAAGCGAGGGTGTTTATGCTTCCATTTCAGTCAGGGCCATGATCAACATCCCCTCTTTCACCAAAAGAACCTTAATCCACAGGGGGATTTCCCTCCAAAATATTCACCTTGCGTATTTCTTGAAAATTTCCTCTACCCATGAGAAGGACTGGTAGTTCTCAGCTGCAAATTCAATTATGTATCCCTCTAGTGTGGTGCTAACCCAAAAATCCATAGCTCGTGTAACTGGGCAATTCAACCTCTGGAGTGCTGCTAACTTTTCAGTATCCCATGCAAAAATCTTCTTGTCCTGTCGTTGGAACTCTGGAGATTCTTGGAGTCTTTTTATCCAATGGAAAAATTCTTCTGGGAATTTAACCCAGAAAATCTTGTACTGGTCGCTCGATATTTCTGAGTAAAGTATTTCTTCATGATTTCTTTCCACCAACCTTCTCCTCAGCTCTGCTTCTTTCCATATGAAAGCATCACAGTTTCTTTCCCATCGTCGATCGATGCCAGATCTATGGATCGGTGGCAACATTCTCCCTACAGGTTCCTTTTTAAAGCAGGTCCCGGCAACAAAACCATTTTGTTGGTGCGAATTTGATTAGACCAGGGTCCTTCTCAGGTTACCAACAAAAGGCACCATGTAGTCTAGAGCGCTGACATTTTCATCTCCTCCGAAGAGAAGAAGTCTCACCTGAAGCACTGCTGAAACAAATAGATAGGGAAGGGTAGGAAGAAGACTAAAGAAGATCCATAGAGCATTTGGAATTACTCCTATTCTTGCACAACTGACATTATCATATTTGAAACATCTAAATGAAAGAACCAAACCTACTTATGTTGTGAGAAACAATTAAACATAGAGCCATCGAATAGAACTCATAAGCTATAAAGAAACACTGTAATACACAAGTAAACATACAAAGATGCCTCATATTTGAAAATTTAGTCCTTCATCCTATTATCTCAGAGATCTTTCTTGCATTACAGACTCATAATTACATAGAAATTCCCAGTATAGACTCTCGGCTCTAGGCCCCTGCCATAGAGCTCTAATTCCCAACTCGAAGGTCTCATTCCTCACAAGATCAAAAGCTGTCTATTCTCGACTTACAATAGTTACCAATAGTTACTCCCAACTATGGGTGACTCTTGATCAACCTGACTCAAATTGACCCTAATCAACCCAAAAAATGAACAGACGAACCCTTTTACAATTATATTCAGTCCTATATATAGCTGGGTTATGTCTTCCTTCTCGTCTTGCGCGCTTCCTTGTTCTATTGCAAATGTTTGTTGCTTAGTTGGTGTTGCGCTCGCTTCCACAACTGCATTCTGTTATTCTTTGTTCCAGCCTTTGATGAAGTTTGTGCAACTCATGCTTAATCAAAACTTGCACAATTCCTTCCCAAAAATGAAGGGCCCAACATGCCATAACAAATGATAGCTTGGGGCTCGACCAAACAAACAATGCAACTCTCAATAGTCTACATTGAAACCCAGAAGAATGAAACATAATGACCACTAAGAGTAAAGGAGTGACAACAACTGATACCCAGACTGGTGGTAAAAACCGACGCAATAAAAACTCAGAAATTGTTACACCATTGTCATAATTTTCCACAGAGAACCAGAGTAAAACCCTAAGCTGTCTGGCATGTTTTACACTAAAACAAAGCAATGCACAGGCTATCCATGCAATAAAATCCATTCTTTCCTTTTAAAATGACAACAATCTAGATTATTCATAGAAGAAACCATATGCACAACACTGATACACAATCAAAACTTAAGAAAAACACAAACCTCATGAAATCTTGAGCCAAAAAAATCGAATCATAATATAGAGGGACCATCATGGATGGAAAGTAAAGAAGCCATACCTGGAAAAATTGCTTTGAGAGAAGAGTTGGACTATGTTTTTCCTTTCAAAACCAGAAATCGCGGAGTTTCCACAACCATTAGAGA